>JAOTQG010123322.1:0-20928 GCA_025631175.1 Iris virginica | reverse complement strand
TTATGTATTCAATATAATTATAAATTTTAATTAAGTAGTAACTAATTGAAAAAGTATAATATAATATTAATTTTTTTATAAAAATAAGGGATTTTATCATTTTAGACCCTAAAGTTTTCCCTTGAAGGTAAATGACATAATTGTCCAACCAAAAATCACGTGGAAATCACGTGTGGCTCCCTCCGTTCATTTGTTAACGAAACCGTCAAAAATTTCCTGGATTGAAATATTTTTCAAACAACAAAGCCTAAATTGATTATTTTGGAACATCGGCGTCCATTTTGAACCCCCCACGAAAATTTTAGGGTCTAAAATGATAAAAACCCATTATAAATATATCATAAATACTTTTAAAATAATAATTTAAAAGTTATTAACTTTGGTAGTAGTTGAAATAACATAAAATTAGTTTACTAAAATTATTTAAAATATACCCACTCTTCAACACATATTATTCACACATTCTCCTATCCATACACACTCTTCACGACTTCTCTCTCACCCACATACAACATCACATACTCTTTACACATTTCTCTCATTCACAACAAATAATCCCACAAACACTCTCCCAGCGTTAGAATTAAAAAAAAATTGAATGATAGAGAATAATAGAATTTTGTTACTATTCATATGATCACATCAATAACCTTAATTTATATTATAAATTAAAAAGAGAAATTATTCAAATTGAATTAGTTTTTTTTATGTATTGAGAAATATTTTTCAATATATTGATTTTTTAAATATTAATAATTTTTATTTTAGAATTATTAATCCTATTTAGGGGTGACACTTTTTTGTCAATTGCCCTACCGTATTCAATTGAAAAATTGACAAAAAAATATCTATGAAAAAATTGTCCTACCAATACTGTACCGTAGCGATTTTTTTGTTAGGGTAATGGTAATGAATCCATTACCACTGTAATCCTATTACCGTATCTACGTGAGGGAAATTTGATAACTTTATATGTATTGCATAAAAATATTACATTTTTACAAATATTTATACAAGTATATATAAGTCTTTCTAATACTGTTAGAACCTCAATTCTTGAGTTCAAGGTTTTGGTAAAAATTCAAAGTCTTATCCTTTAATTAAACCTCCTAATCTACAAAGATTAATTAAGAATTAATCTAGACAGTCCACTATATCAACACTTTCATGTTTAAGACTTAGCTGATTGATAATTCATTTACCAACAGCTAATTACATAAGTGGATGTGTCAAAAGCATCATTCACAAGCTTATCAAAGAAGACTTGATTTCAGCCGAATGGATGCAATTATCAAGGTCTCTGTTAAAGACTTGTATTTGGCTTAGCTCATGAAGTTCAATGTATGTGCTACATTGAAAAAGACATATTTGCCCAAGTACAAGTAGATCGACAAGGAGGACTTAAACAACACAGAATGTACAACGACAAGAATCTCCTATAAGAGTTGTAGCATTGGTTGAACAACTGGGAACAAACATTTAATCAATTACATTTTTACAAGCCTCAAGAGATAGCATCTGCCCTCTACATAGAAGATCACATAGGAGATTAAAGAAGCATTCAAGAAGGCAAAATGCATAGATTGAAAATAAGATTATAAGTGGTATCTGAATTGATTCACCATGAAAGTCATAATTCTTGTGCACAAAGAATTAAGAAGACTACAACTGTCTCATACAGTTGATTTAACCAAGTCAATTGAGTATAACTTTTGTAGAGCAAACTCAATGACTAAAGCCTTATATCAAGTTCCACAATCAGAAGATAGAAGAGTATTTCAGAGCTATACAAAGAAGAAAGGGCCTAAAGAAAGAAGACCTTCCAATTGAAGAAGAATCGGTTTACTCATCACATTTCAAAACCCATAAGTGCATCAAGCCTGAAGAACAGTTCCCAAATGGAAGAAGCCATTCATGCCAACCCAATTCAAGATTCTCCATCAAGTCATGAAGACAACAAGGTTGCACCTTCACTCAACAAAATATGAATAACCAACCAACAGAGGACAGTGGAAAAGAATCTGTTGGTTAGACACTGGATAATAGTGGCAAAGAGTCCATGCGTAAGGTGTTACATATGTGTCTCAAGATGTGCCGATCACTAACACTCTGCAAGCCTTACTCGACAAAGTTAAGGCATCAAGACTCCTAGAATGCATAGACCTTGTTATCCTGAGTGACCTTGTTATCCTGAGTCTTAAAGGTCATTAACTCTAAGCTCAAGATAGTGCAAGGCATCAGTCAGCAAAGGTTTTCAATTAGTAAGGTGTTCATTCAAGACGTTCAATCTGCCAACATCAATAGATAAGTGTCTTCTATAAGCTAAATGCAAGATTGTCACTGCTAATATATGTCCTAAGCTTAAAGATTATAGTTGTAAGGTGTCTTCATATTAGCAGGAGTTAGAGTGCTCTTGATATTACAAATTAAGAACCTAACTCCACAGTATCAACCACCAACTCAAGGACAACAAGCTTAACGTAAGATTGTCACTGTAAATAAACAATTGATTTCAGACAATGGTCACTACAATAAGACATCTACATATAAGACAATGGTTGAACGATTTAAGGCTTTCAATCAAGAAGTCAACTCTCCAGCCTCAACAACTAAGCCAACGTCATCGACATTCAAGTGCATTCAAGAATCAAGATCCATAATTAAATCAGCAATAATAGCTGCTCAACGGCTAAATGACACATCAGCAGAAGAACAAATGGTAGCAATGTACAGGAAAAAAAAAATGATGTTACATGGGTTCAGTCTATAATAAGGCTGAGCTGCAAACACACTTGGATTCAGCCAAAGAAAAACTGCTGGTGTCAGTCAAAAGATGAACAATGATTTTGACTTAAACGGTTAGCTCTCAAGGCTATAAATACCAGTTCGATTGGTATTTCAAATTAGCGATTTCATGTGAAGAAACATCAGCGATTCAGCTTAAAGGGTTACAGACTACAGAATTCAAGCTTCATAGTCCATCAATCAATTCTGTAAAATCAGCATCCGAACCCTCAAGCTTAAACACACTTAAATTAGAAGACCTGAAATCTTAATCTTCCATTGTAACATTCCAGTTTGAGCTTGTATTTGTTATATACAGCTTCAAATCAGCTTAGGTTTAGAAGCAACCTAGGAAGCAACATTATAACCACCTCTGGTGCATTTTTATTTTTTTCTTTGTGCTAAAGTGTAAAGTTTACGGTTGGAAGAGCCAACGTGTGAGTGGATCTTAGATAAGATTCAAGAGTGAGCTTTGGTAGCTACTAATTCCAGGAACTCAGTAGTAGTTTACCCAGAGAAACTGCAATTTCTACGAGAGATCAACTTTGGTAGTTCTCTCAAGTTGTAAAGTGAAATTAAGTAGTAGAAGAAACCTTGTGTGTTCAAGAGAAATAACAGGGGGTGGATGTATCAGTATTGACTGAGAACCACTTGAAAAATCGTTGTGTGCTTTACTTTTGCTGTCACTGTCTCTTTGTCCTTAATCTCTACTCTTCAAACTGAATGCTTTTTATTGTGTTCTTATCTTGTATGCCATTCTATTGGCATTATATTCTGTTTATTTGATTAATCCTCCAAACTCTTCCGTTGCAAACTCTCTCGAGGATTAATCAATCTGCTTGCTCAAAACAAGTATATCAAACAGTAGTGTTAAGTAGTCATGTTAAGCTGTTATTAACTAAGAAGCTACTAATATATATATATATATATATATTAAATAATATAAAATGAAGACAGACCCTTTCAATTGGTATCAAAATATCCATTAAATGAAAGTAGATCACCAACTAAAAATTTATTCAACGATAGCACACGAGTTCCTTCAATTAGTATCAGAACATCCATTAAGTGAAGTTTGATTACTAATGAAGAGACAAAAAGGGTTCATTCAAATACTTTACTACATAATAATAAAAGATCATTACAATAAAAAAAATTACTTAATTATAATCATAATAGGAAAATAATTTACGAGATATAATTTACTACATTGTAGAAAAAGATAATTACAAAAAAATGATTTATTTAATTATGATTATAATAAAAAATAAATTTTTTTTTTGTAGATAATAGACATCATTAAGAGGATGTCTGTCAAATTATATACATTTCACTAAATTGACATGCTCTCAATCTAATTAAAAAAATAAAAATTATCTAAATATATGTATGTTGTAGAAATCACCATTTTTATAAATATTATATTTTTAGTTTAGACAAAAATTAGTAATATTATTATCTTATTTTATTCTACCAAAACTTTAATATACAAAATTTAAATAATATTAAAATTTTAATAGAATATAATAATTATTTTATATTACCATTATTTTGATAAATTTTTTTTTTGATACGAGCAGAAACCACACTAGAAATTATATATACGTTCCCCAGACTCGTTAACAAAACCCAATATAATATTGCTAAGCTTTGACTGTTACCAGTGATACAGTGAAACATCAACAGAAAAGCAGCACAAAACCAAAACAAAATAAATTACTAAAATAAAATGAAATCAAATTATGTAAAATAGAAAAAAAAAAAAAAAAAACCTCAATATTTTCTCTCTCTTCTCTCTCTCCTTCTATCTGATCTCTCTCTCTCTCTCATCACTAATTTACTTTCTCTCTCTTCCGTCCACGGTGTCATCGTGGTCACTTTGAATCATCGCGGCGATTTATCGGCGCCCGCATTTCATCCAGCTCTCCGACATGATCGGTACAGTTCTTTCCTCCCTGCGGTTTTATTTTCATTCCATATTTCGTTGGGGATTTGTAATCAAATTTGAAATTTGGTTTGTGTTGAAGTTGTATTTTTTTCCTTCGATTTCTCATTTGGATCTGCTGATCTTTATGTATATTTCCTCGCGGTTGCTGGATATGTGTTTTTAGTTAAATGATATTGTATTTGTTATTTCATTTTTATGTATGTTTAGAAATTAGAATGATATGATTTCCATTTCAGGAACTGTGTTACAATTTGGTAGATCTTTGCTGCTTTCATTACGGTTTATATAATATATATTCGCATGTAGACATGTGCACACACACACACACACACATACTAACATATATATATGGTTTATAAATGAATTTTATTCTTTTCAAAACATTTAATATAAATGGGGGAATTGATGCCAAATTTTTACCTAACATAGCTAATGTCTGGGGGCGTGTGTATACACAATTATTGTTCTTTGAGCTAAGTTATCACAGTGTTCTGTTTTTGGCTTGGTTTTCAGTTGTCAGGAGAAGCTAATCATAAAAGGAAAATGTTTAAATAATTAATTCTGCTAAAAGAGTACCAATTTCCTTATTTGGGCATTTTGGTGTACAAAAAAATTGTAGATACAGTTCTCATGGTGTTCTGGTATCACCGGTCATATGAATTATGTCAAGCCAGATTCGATATAAAAGTTTCAATATTATACTTTTACTCTCGAGAGTAGTTACTTATTGTGCCTTAAGCTTTTGGATGTTCGTAAATGAGACAAATATTAAGTGAAATCATTTTACTCGTAATTTTGTCTCTCAGTGAACATGATTGTCTCCTACTTATAACTGGAATAAGTTTGCAGACCTGAGTATGCTTGCACTAGCATGTTGCTCTCAGCAGCGAAGTTATTGAGGGTGCTTGGTAGGGGCATGCTTTTCCTCGAAATTATTTGGTGTTCACCGGATTAGCATGGATCTTACTGAATCTTCTTGGGATTTTAGCCTCTATTTGTGTTCTTGATTTCATAATTGGTCAAGAAATAAGCATGTGTTGTACTCTATCAGTCTATTGTGATAGTTGATTTGGGGATGTGAACTTGAAGCTAGATCTTTACCTTGATTTGTAGGTTACTTTAATAATTTGCTTCTGATAGTTGAATGGTGTAAACATGAATAAATGCCGTGCACTAGCCTGATACTTACAAGATCTGATAATCTGCAATTTTTACACTACACCAAATACCATTTCCAGTGGAGCAGTTGTTTATTCTTTACTTATTTCTTGTGGGATTAAATTTGAATATGTGCCCATTTAAAAAGCGAAAACTTCTTTCTGGGAAAGAAAAGAAATCCTTGTTGCCACAAGCTTTCGGGGACCCCTACATAAGATGCTTGTGTCCGCCAGTTCATTGTTTATTTTTATTTTAAATGGAGTCAAATAGCTTATCTAAGAAAATATGTGCATATTGAAACAGAACACTTATTTAGGATCGGTTACTATTTATTTTTTCTCTAATGGAGGGTTCCTGTATGCTCTTTGCGGCAGCTCTCTGCTCGTAAGGAGCCCGGAACTCCCAACTAATAGCCTTAGAAGAAACCTGTGGAATAAGAAAATTTCTTTGGCAAATCCTGTGAGAAAGAAATGAAATATTGCCGTACCAAATCTGCAAATGTTTCTATAACTATAGGTACTAATTGGTGTAAATGGAAGGATTCAGATTTGCTTGGCCACAAATAAGCTTCAACTCAACTTTTAGACTTATTCCCAACCACTTGGGTGTGTTTTGCCACAAACAAACTTAAAAAAGGAAAAAAGAAACAAATGCAGATATGAAGTTTGTGACCTAATTTAGTGTTGCGGATCAGCATGATTTAGTATGTTTCTACCAAAATGCAAATCATCAGAAAAATAGCATTTTCTGGCAACTCTGGTACAATTAAGCGGACAGCTTTTTGAATTCCTAAATAGTCTTATACTCCTTCCATCCCCAAAAATAGTCCCATTTCACTAGCAAATTGTTTAGTATTGTACTTTTACTGCTCTATATTTCCTTGTAATTGCACTAAGTTATGTATTTTTCTGCACAGCAAATGTGAGAGAACTGTCACATTTTCAAAGAACTAAATAGGCGAACAGACAAGTCGCAAGAGGAAGAAAATCTTGAGAATATAATCAACATATTTAGATTAATTCTGGAGATAAGTTTGGGAGAAAAAGAAAAGAAAATCGGGACAAATTTTGCAAAAGGAGTATCAATGTCAATCTGATTCAAGGTTATTTCCACCTATATATTTTGAACCCTTAATAGTTCCTATATGCAAGGCGCATTACATGCACAGATTTTTAGCCTCGTAAGTGTAGTGTGAGAGCTTGCCATGTTTATTGAGACATGAATTTTGCGACTCAAAGGGTGGGACTAGTGATTATGACGATGGAAGGAGATGTCTGAGAGATAGAGATGCGTAGACTATTGTAACATTGCGATTTATTGTGCGAGAGAGGAGATTTTATATGTTTCATCTTTTCTCTATCCCTATAATTCATGTCCCTGCAATGTCCCACTTTTTAAGCTAGAATTTGAGAAAAAATGAGCCATTTTTAGAAAGAAGCTGGCAAATCCCGAGTCTCCAAAATGTAGCAATTTGTTACTGAAGTATGTTATTGGGTTTTCTCAAACACAGATTTTGGAACTTGAATGATTTGAGTGCCAAGTATGAACAATTTTAATGCGTGATTAATAAACAGCTTTCACATGCAGAACCTTTGGATCCCAGAAATTACCCCTGGGCTCCTAATTTCTAACTGACACGAAATAAGTAGTTTTGGTAGTGTATGTTGAAAGATCAAGTTTTGACAAAATTGACAATGGGGCTATCATCTAGGGGTTTCAAGATATGACTAATCTGAGGATCACATGAAATTGTCATGCCTTATTTGTACTATTTTGAACAATGGTAATTTAAAATAGAACAATTTGAAATTTATGTATCAAATTTCTTACAACTTTATTGTCCCAAGAAATATGGTTGCATTTGACAAGGCAAACATTGTAAAATCGTAAATGGTTCAATTTGACAAGTCAAAAATTGGCGGCAAGCCCATTGGGAACGACAACTCCCTTTTTGGTCGGTGGGAGTATAAATTTAGCTTTTGTTTATATATACTTTCTTTGTGATGAAATTTTGAGGTTTTGTTTGTATACATTTAAAGTTTCCGTCAATTTTTTTGTTTTAAATGCACCGGCGGTGGATGGTGTATGGAAAGAGGAAATACATTATATTTTGCTAGGATTTGTGAACAATATATTTGATGCCTTTGCTTAGATAAGGAAAATTCTGCTGGAAATTCCGTCTGCAAGAAGTGCAAGGATCCTTATAAATACTAGGCATGTGAAGCATGAAACTCGTTCTCATATGACTACCAAAGGGTTTACTCTCGAGTTTAAAAAAGGAAAAAGGGGAGGGAAAAGGGAAAAAAGTAGGAAAAGTTTTCTTTGAAGGCATGCTCTCAAGTTTTTTACCGAGGAAAAGGAGGGAAAAAAGGAAGAGTTTCCTCCTGTCTTTTTCTTTTTCCGTCAAAAAGTGGGAGGATGATTTTTTTTTTTTAATTTGAACCTTTTCAAATCTCTCTTATCTTCCTTTTCTTTCCTTTAAAACTCAAGAGCCTACGTATTTACATTTCCTTCCTAAACTCAAGAGCACACGTTGACAAATTTAATTCTCCCCTCTCCTCTCATCTCCTTCCTCGCAACCCTTTCCTTTCACTAAAAACTTGAGAGCAGACCCAAAGTGACACGTAGTTTAACAAGTGAACCATGTACTTTGATCTCGTCTAAAATTGTTAATGTATGTTATAATGTGAAGCATGGTTTGTGCATTCGATGTATGGCTAGTTTATTGTAAATTTTATGCTCTGTTTATGCAACATAATTGAAGGCAATGTGCACTGGTGCGTGCATCAAAAGAATGCAAGTTATTATATCAATCATACTCTATGTTTTCCTTTCTCTTTCTTAAAATTTTCTTGTACTGGATGTGAAAAGAAGCGTTAATTTCGGGAAGGGAGGGGGGGGGGGTTGGGGAGGAAGAAGAACTTGGGCTGTGGGACCAGATGGAAGGTTATAAATGCTAGATGTATTAAGTATTGCTCTTTTCTTGGTTATCACTATACCAGGATTAGGGCGATTATTTCGTGGAAAGATTAGGTCCAAGAGTTCACATATACATTTGTTACACAAGCAACTGCTTGGTCGGTGAGAGAGAAGCTACTCTATCTAAATTCTATGAAACACACTTTCATGACATCAAACCTTTTGTGGAGATCCAAAATCTGTTCACTTTTCTTATCAAATACTTCCACTCTTACAGTCATATTTTCTATCTTGAGCCAAACTGCTTAAAGAGTCTGAATTCAGAAATTAAGCTTAATTTATTTCTACGTGTCCAAGATTGTCCTTGTTACACAACACCTAAAATCAGGAAAATTACTTTAGTCCTTATAAGCTAGGGTTGTTCCTGGAGTCATTACAATGTTAACACTGAGGAGGGGGTACAATACGATTTCCTGGTGCGCTTTTTTAAGTTTGGAAGTCTCTGATTGTGTCGTTCGACCATTTCTATTTGATCAGGATTAGCAAGCAAGTCACACATACTTTCTATGTTACTTATACTATCCGCATGTCTTTTTCTCCTTAGGGTCCACTCTGCTAGATTGCTGTTATCTTATGCACTGTATTTTCTCCATGATTCTTACTATTTTTTCCATGGATCAAGGCCTTCACTTATTGACCGCTGAAATAAAAAGAGAAAGAAAATCTTAGTATAGAGATCTGGTCTCTATGATAAGTACTGATTATATCTGAAAGTTTCATGAGGTGAACTGATATACACATGGCGTATACAAAAAGAACATAATGTAAAAAGATAATCATAAAGTATTACTCCCTCCGTTCCAATATAAGTGTTCACTATTCCTAATTGGAGAGCTTCAAAAAAAGTGTCCACTTTCCTATTTGAGAATATGATAAATGACTTGTGTCCACAAACTTCATTTGGATCCGCCTCCAATTTAGTTGTGTCCACAAATGATACTTTGCACTAAATATTGTGCAAATGGATAGTGGACACTTAAATTGGAAGGGAGGGAGTATTAGTTATGAGGGGTAATAGTCAGGGCCTGATAACAATGACTTGCTCTTGTGATTGAATTGAATTGGATTGCTCTTTAAAGCTCCAATTTTTTAACAATTGTTCTGTATAAAAGCTGTTACTTTATTTACTGATGAAGAAGTATTTGAAAATTGTAGCAATATGGACAAAATATGACAAATCTTCTATTTGTTAAGCTTTTATGAAAGCTCTTTGCCGCATGCAACAAGGAACAATAGGATTTCTGACTCATCTCAAAATTAGCATTTTACTTGTAGTTAAGGGCTCTCTGACTGCCGTATAGAATACAAAGTCAGTCGTCCTTACTTTTACTCCCAGTCATTACTAACTGGCATCAACAATTTCTTCTTACCTTTTAACCCATGTTATTGGTGAGACATGTTGACTTTGTTTTTATTTTCATTGCCTTTTGACTTACCGGGCATATCCTGGCATCTCGTCTGTCTTTCTTTTCATTCAAAAAGAAGAGTGAGTGGTGTAATTATTATTTTTTTTCATAAATTTTTTTTCTTGGTCCAATTGCTATCTGTGATAAGTCTTGTTAAGGTTGATGCGATAGTGAGCGGGGTAGCTATCTTTTTTACTTTATAATCTTTTTTTGGGTGCAATTGTTATCAGTGATAGAAGTCTGAATTCTTTTGTAAAACCATGATACATAGATATCTTTGTCGTTATTAATACAAGTGCCTTTAAGCAAAGTATATCTTTTTCTTGGATTGCTATGATCTCAACTTCATTTTAGGCACTTTTCACGTGTCAAAGCCGTTACGTTGACTGACGAGAATAGAGCAAGATACTTGTTATATAAGTTGTAGTTCTTCCCTGTTTTTCTCACTTTTCATTTTGTTTTCAGCAGGTAATGCTTTGCTAATTGAGAAAGCATAATAAGTACGACTCTTGAAGCTAAATGGCTTCGGTGGGTATAGCACCGACTTCTGGTTTGAGAGAACCTAGTGGCCATACAGTTGGGGCTGATAGGTTGCCCGAAGAGATGAATGATATGAGAATTAGGGATGATAAGGTGGGTACAGAAAGGTTTACGACTTCCATCTCTTGTTATTACTGTCCTCTTGGTTATGTTTCAATTTTTCATGACTTTGCAGCATCAACATTTTTCTCTTGTATACCTTTGTAGGAAATGGAAGCAACAGTTGTTGATGGGAATGGTACCGAGACAGGCCACATAATAGTGTCTACTATTGGTGGTCGAAATGGCCAGCCAAAACAGGTATTCCATTGATCTTTATTATGTTTCTATTGCTGAACTACATGTGCCTAATAATCTGATAGTACGTATACTGCTGGAATACTGCGTTTTTGTGTTCTGTTGGTTCATTTGGTTCCAATTCATTGTATCAAGGACTAGGAGTGAGGTCGGTGCTGCCTATTAGTATAATAAAAATATATCTTCTATGGAATTGATGGGTGTGGAAGTTTTATCCTTTCTTGTGGAAAGATAATGGATTTGATTACATGTTTTGTAGGACATAAATTATATACATGCTTTCTGAGTTATGGTGGTCCTCATAAATGTAACAGAGTTCCTTAACGTCTTAGTGTTGAGCATCCATTTGAGTTATTAAAATTTTATTGAACTAGCTTGAATGACAATTTTGTTGAATGAATAAAAATGTTATCCTATTAAAAGTAATATTATTAAATGATTATGGAAGTGCAACAAGAATGACATATTGTTGTTCGAGCTTCACCAGAACTCTTACTCAATGACCTTGAAAGATCTGAAGATGTATTGTTGAATTCTCAAGGCAATGGAAGTGGTTAACATCTCGGGTTTAATTTTGGTGCAGTTATAAATTATAAAAATAGATGTCTACAAACTCCAAGATGTAGCAGGTATTTGATGAAGAAATGGCATGTGTATAGGGGAGGAAATTCTTATCAAATATCTAATCCGATGATTTTGTGCTGCTTGTTTAGAAAAAGTATTTACGCATATGTTGTACCAGAATTTTACTCCTTTACCTTTGTGATTCATTAAGGAGTTTTAACATGCTAAAGATACACCAATTTGGAATAATTGTACCTAATTTGAGTGGCTTGTCTTTATATTTTGCGGACCCATTCTTTTTTAATGGAAATGGAAATTCATAATTTGCTCAAAGTTATGTATCAGATTACTTCTGTTACTTTTTCATGGGAATCCTCTTATTTTTTGTCCATAAACATGGAGGTAAGTACTTGGTAGTTGCTACCAGTGTGATGTTTAATTGGGAACCTAAATCAGTTCCTACAAAACACTAAGAGAATATTTTGAACTCTATTTTTACTTTCATATAGAAATGGTAGATGTTATCTCTAATTTCAATGCCCGCTAGAAGAATTGGAGAAATTTAGGAAAGTACGTTACGTGAAGTAAAGAAATTGTAGGAATTATATGTTATTGGTATGTTTGGAATAGGAAAGTTAAAACCCAGAAGAGCATCCCTTCTTTTATATATAGCAGCAATTAGAAAGAGAGGTATATACTGTTGGCACGTGCCATCTGCAGCAGTAGATGCACCATTCATCTACCGTTTGCCCGCTTTTCATGAATCTGCCTTTACGCCTTGGGGTAACCTTACGTATTGGTGTCGGTGGGTGGACATCAATTTACTGTTAAGTATCTTGTTTTGTTCGATTACTCTTACCCTTGAACAGTTACTTATCAAGTCATGTACTTTGCAACAGGACTCTGGAGACACGGCTTTATGTATCCGTGGACTGTAGTCCATTGTCTATTATTGCTTTTGTTGATTTTTCAAGTTTTATTTGGGTTTGAGTGTCTACTGTATATATCTTTTGCCATGTTCTCACTTTTCATTTCTTGTTAATTGTTGCTTTCTCTGTTCTGCTTAAAGAGTCTTGGTCTGAAAGTCAATAACTGTAAGAATCAAGAAAATTTTCCACACATGCTTTGGTATAAGGATTAAATTAGTTTTTCTTTTGTTTTGTTCATTTGAGCTTAATGTAACAAGATTTCCAATTCATAAATTTGTAAGCTTAGCTTTTGCAACAAAGTCATCTATGGCACTGGCCCAAGAGAATATGACTTTTTATGCAGAATGGAGGGAGTATTGTTTAGTCTCCTGCCCTTGACTCTCTTTTGCCATAGTTAATTTTGTTCCTGATTTCCTTACCCTTCAGTATAGTTCTTGTACACCTAGATTTCGTCCTTTTGGACAAAAATGATATGAATGCTATTCATGCTTACTTGGATTGCTCTTATTTATTTATTTTTAATTTCAGACAATAAGCTACATGGCTGAACGTGTTGTGGGGCATGGATCATTTGGCGTTGTGTTCCAGGTAGTAAAATAATTTTATTTTTTTGTTCTTGAATTGCTTGGAGTACTATGTCTATGCTTTTGGTTACTGGTGTTCTTTGTACGTTAAGAAGATTAGTAAGTGCTGTTTCAGGCTGAATTTCTTCCTTTGTCCAGGCAAAATGTCTAGAGACAGGTGAAACTGTGGCAATAAAGAAGGTTCTTCAGGACAAGAGATACAAGAACCGGGAGTTACAGACCATGCGTCTCCTTGATCACCCCAACGTTGTGGCCTTGAAGCATTGTTTCTTTTCCACCACTGAAAAGGATGAGCTCTATCTTAATCTCGTTCTCGAGTATGTCCCTGAAACTGTTCATCGCGTAATCAAGCACTATAATAAGTTAAATCAGAGAATGCCCTTGATATATGTGAAGCTCTATACATATCAGGTATGTTATTGGTGTATGATCTGATTTGTTTGTATTATTATTGTTTGTGCAATTGTGTGCACAATTGCGTAGTACATGTCTTGTCGATTTCTACTGTAAAAATACTTTCTCGGAAATTGCGACATCATCATCTATAGCTCGAGCTTATGGGGGTTTGATGGATGTAGCTAGTTGAAATATAACCGGCATTCTTTAAGATGAAATCTTTGTCAAAACACAAGTAGCTCTGGAGAAATCAACTTATTATGTTACTAGTTGGAGAAATCTCTTTCAAAATTTTGATTGATTTTGCCAATTGTGCCTCCCATTATTTGGTGTATAAGGTATCAGAACTTTAATTTTAGCCTGTGATATGGCATCCTCTTTTGGAGGGGACTGAGTGGTGATCTTGGTATTTGCTGGGCCGGCCCTGATGTGGGGCGGGCTGGGCGCAGGCCCAGTGCTCAAATTGAGAAAGGGCACCAAATTATTTTTCGTTGTATATATGTACAGCCCAACTACATATATATATATATATTTTTTTTGTAGAAGTGTTTTCAAAGTTATAATGGAAGAATTGTTCTCTTCTTACATTTATTATGATTGACTTTAGTTCCCTTTTTTCCCGGTAATGTATGATGGTTGGAGTACTCTTTTTTCTTTTTTAAAGGTTTTTTATCATGGGATTTTCCTAGAAGAAGGTTTTAACACGCCCCTTTTTTTTGGTTGTAAAATCATTTAAATTATAATAAATTGATAATTTGTGAGTTTATTTATTTATTAATTTACTTTTATACTATGATAACTTAAAACTTGAGGGCACAAATTTAATTTTCTCCCTAGGCCTCCGAAAACCTTAGAACAGCCCTCTACTTGGTATTGATTGATAATTACTTTCACAAAAGAGCAATGAGTTTAGTTCCTTAATATAGTATAGGTAGTTTACATACCCTGCCATACCCCATGCCTCGGTGGGAGAAAGTGTATGATGTATCTTCTTACGGATTTTATTTGTTTTTTATGAAGATTTTTAGCCTTTGGATGCAGACATATTTCCTTGAACAAAGGGGAAACGAGAACGCAAAAAAAAGAAGACATTTGATAGCGACAAGACATTCACTATAAACAGCGATCATTCAAGTCATATATTCAGTTTAGTCATTCTGGAATTTTGTGCAGGGAGCATTCATTGCTAAGCTATTCTCAACATTTCCCAATTACAATCTCCCTAGTTGTTGTCCTCTCCTTGCACTTGGCTATGTTGTGATATCCACCCTGTCTCCATCCTCCATTAACCCATGATTAAGATAGTGTAATGCTGCTTCTCCAACGAATCCCTTGACTAGGCACTCCATCCTACACCACCCAGCACTACCGTTCTATAATTGATAAAAGGGGATAATAGTTGATGCGAACAATTTTAAAATGAAATGCAAAAGAAGATCTGCATATCTTTTCTTTCTTCTCCTATTCTTAAGGAAGATTTGTATTTTTTATAATATCATTTGATAATTGGTCTAACAAGATTTATTTATTGGCAGATTTTCAGGGCATTGTCGTACATTCATTGCAGTATTGGGGTGTGTCACCGTGACATTAAGCCTCAAAATCTTTTGGTATGTGTCAATAAGATTCCTTATCTCTTCCTATTTTCTCTTTAAGTAAAACCAATTTCAACTGGGTTTCGTGATATACTGAAGCATCTAACTCATGCATGTGTACAGATCCTAAAGACCATTAGAGTGGTTTGGTTTATAGGGTGTGTACTGAGTAATGCTGTTTATCGATTGTCTAAGTTTACTGGGTGTGTACATGGAAACAATCACTTTTCGTTGGATACAATCCTCTTATCTTGTGTGAGAGATAAATTGTCTTGGACCTAGGTACTAGTTAGAGGATGTTTTTGTCCCATTGGCGGTTTCTCCTGCAAACGATATTAAATGAAAAATTAACCCTGAAAACATTCTCGTGTTTAGGTTTCCTTCTTTGCTTGCTTCCTCTTTTTCGTTTTCTTTCTTTAATTTTTTTCTTGATTGGGTGTGTTCGGGCATCTCAACTACTTGTTTGTGACTGCATCTTGATTTACATACGGAATTGCTTGTTAATAAAATTGCTGTAGAGATTGAAGGTTTATGCATGTAGATAATCATTACTGTACACTGTTTTGATAAGCTACTTAGCATTTGCTTAGTTGCAGATGGCGGCTATATGAGCTATTTTTCCCGAACTACTTTATATCCTTATTTAACGAATTCCTTAGAACAGCTTTCATTTCAAAGACTTTGTTGTCTTCGTTGTTTGTGACTGCAAGTTGATTTACTAAAAGAATCACTTGTCAATAATATTCCTGTAGATATCAAAGGTTTATGTGCTTTCGACAGTACACGTCTAGATTAGCTTTACTATTTGAGAATGAAGAATCATTCTTTTGTTAGTTGAACTTGGATGAGTTTCTTGTTTTACTTAGTTCTAATTCAACTGCATATTAATTGCTAAAACATACCAGTTTTTCTGGTTGCACTAATATCTATTTTACTTGAGCAATGCGTTTCTCAAGCTTGGAAGATAAGCTTGTTTTTCCATTTTTGTGTAAACACTCTTGTTAATAATAGTTCTTCCTAGTCTCAGGCTCTCAGCTACTACCTCTTGAACTTGAAAATCGAGTTATCTTATCTTCTTTCCGGTGATTTTTACTTATCAAAACCATGCTTTTCCTTGTAGGTGAATCCCCATACTCACCAACTTAAGCTGTGCGACTTTGGAAGTGCTAAAGTTTTGGTAAGATGCTTCCACTCTTGCCCATTTTTGCAACTGATCTCCAAATTTTACGGAAATGCTTAGTTGATTTTCTCTTGATGTTTGGTAGGTCAAAGGGGAGCCCAATATATCGTACATTTGTTCTAGGTACTATAGAGCACCTGAACTGATATTTGGAGCAACCGAGTATACTTCGGCTATTGACATCTGGTCTTCTGGCTGTGTTCTCGCTGAACTACTTCTTGGACAGGTAGATGTTCTTGGCTTCCATGACCAAGGTAAAGTGCACTGTATGTATGAAGCCTAATACATATTTATGTTTTTTGACAGCCCCTATTCCCTGGTGAGAGTGGGGTTGATCAGCTTGTTGAGATTATCAAGGTAATTGAATTCTGATAGTCTTGATTTATCATAACTCCCATAGGCAGGTTTCCGAATGTTATTCTTGAACCCAAATCAGTAAAATCATTTTCTTGAAGCTTATGGTACCCCATCATATAAGTTCCTGATGGGCCTTCTTTTGACCAAAAATTGTGTTTCTAAAGTATTCTTAGTTATCACACAGCTCAGTTTGACCAATACTACACATTGTCTGTGATTATATGAAGGTGCTGGGTACTCCAACAAGGGAAGAGATCAAATGCATGAATCCTAACTATACAGAGTTCAAGTTCCCTCAAATTAAAGCTCATCCGTGGCACAAGGTACCTAAAATGAAAAATGCTTATTGTTGAGAAAAAAAAAAATAATAATTAAAAGATGCACAAACTTAACTCAATTATTTTTCCTGCTCTTAGATATTCCACAAGCGTATGCCTCCAGAAGCGGTTGATCTGGTTTCAAGATTGCTTCAGTACTCACCAAATTTGCGATGCACAGCTGTGAGTGAATAGAAGCACTCTATTTCTTTCCTCTTTTTATGTTTTTAGTTACCAAACTTCTTGCCACCAATAGCTTTTATTCTTTTTCATTGCTTTTTTTATCCATTTGCTTGATGAACAAGTGTTTAACGAATTTGCTGATATGCTTTAAATATTACTGCTGTTGAACAGTTTCCCTTAAGCACATGGTCTTGAAATATATTTGTATGGTTGTGCATGTGTTATTGAAGTTCATAGAACATTGTTAATCTGAATATCTTAAATATAGCTTTGTGTCTTTTCTTTTAAGATTGGTCTCTTATGAAGTTCACATCACTAAATTCTACAAATCACTGTGGTTTCAGTTTTAACGTGTTACGGGAGCTCATAGAACATTGTTAGTCAGAATCACTTAAGTATAGATTTGTTGCTTTTCTTGTAAGACTGGAATTGCATATGTTCTTATGAAGTTCACGTACTACTGATACCAGTGGTTTCCGTTTCACTATGTTACTGGAGCTCATATTTATCGTCCCTCAGTTTTTGTAGTGCTTTTAATTGCATTATTTTGCTTGATTGTTGACTTGATAGGGTCCCTGAATGTATATTGTATAGACTACTAGTGGGGTTCTATACCTCAGTCCTTCATGTATTTTGTATTTTACGTGGTAATTTTCTCTTTGGCTTGAATTTTCTTTATAATGTATT
This sequence comes from Iris virginica, assembly GCA_025631175.1. Classification (NCBI taxonomy): domain Eukaryota; kingdom Viridiplantae; phylum Streptophyta; class Magnoliopsida; order Asparagales; family Iridaceae; genus Iris; species Iris virginica. The sequence continues at coordinate 3,024 of JAOTQG010123322.1, read as the reverse complement.
TACTTCTAATGCAGTTGGATGCATTGACCCATTCCTTTTTTGATGAGTTGCGCGATCCAAACACGCGCCTGCCAAATGGACGTTTTATTCCTCCACTGTTCAACTTTAAGCCTCACGGTAGTTCTTTGTACTCATTCTTAGTATTGAGCTTAACTCTAAACAACATTTTGTTCTAATTTGTTGACATTGCTCTTATCAATTAGAGTTGAAGGGGGTGCCATTGGAAACTTTGGTGAAATTGATCCCAGAGCATGCAAGAAAGCAATGCCCCTTCTTCGGGTTGTGATTCCAAGAAGAATGTGACAAACTAGCAAGTGCCTCATTGGAAGCTATATTACTTCTCCATGTTGATTTGTCTTTGTAATACCTTGTTCTGCAAAAGACGATTAGGGAGTTGCGAATTGATTGTGTTTTTATTTACCCGTTATTGTAACATTATATGGAACATCTATTTAAACGTTGTATTTGGTGCTTGGATTTTACTATTTGCAATTCGTGTGATATTTCATAGTTGCTGTGTGTTCTATTTGCCTAGTTTTTTGCTGTTAAATTTGGTCTAAGATTTGGGCACCCTTGACCTTGATGATGCTTTCCTTGTGCCTATTTTTGTTGCATATCATATATCATTTTACTGACATATGCTCAATGATCTTCTGAGCTATGCTATGTCCCATTTTCCTGTCAAGTTTATCTTGTAGGTTGAAATTGACAGCCATGATTTTCTGGTGGGACTAGAAGATCTTAGAATCTGAAAAAAGCGAAGTATACCAGACTTTGAGAGGTGCGGGTTTCTTCCGAATATTTGCTTGGAAGACTTTCATTGAATGCTATGGCTAATGCGTATATGTCTTAGAGAACTGCAGATTTAATTCTTCTTGCACCTCTCCTCTTTTATAGTGCAGTAGCTCAAGCAGTGTTCTATGCAAGTGAAGCAAGAGTTTCGACTCTCTCCATGGCTCTTTCTCTATTAAGAAATTCCCCTGGGAGAATGCAGTGTTGACTACTTTGACAATTCTGGATTTCCCCAAGGAGAAAGCTGAGGTAACTAAAAGCATTTCTGATTCCAACTTTTAAGAAACAGCATCCATTTAGCTTTTGCTTGAATGCAGTCACTACACTTCCAATATATACCATGTTTAAGATGGGCCAGCTAGGTATGTGTATTCATATATGTGGCTTGCAGAAGGCCATGGAAGTTATAGCTGGAGTGAGGGTAGCTGTTCCTAGCTTGCAAAGAACATGAAACAGTTGGGGATATACCGCACAACAAGAAGGATGCTTTGATAATTTCAGAAACTCTTCCGTGGACCTGGATTATGTTGCCTGTTGTAGTTCGTTATGTAAGATGGCTTAGTACACTCCTTCATGTTAGATCATCTTTTTTGCACTTCCTTTGTAGCTAGGAACTTCATGGTTTGTACCACAGCTTTTGACATATATGAAAAGCACATAGTAGTTGCTCTGGTTTATCTTTTCCCTTAAAATCTTCGTTTGTTTGTCTGGTAACCACCATAAGATCTTCACTACTCTTGTAGGTGAATTTATAGAAGATAATGCTTCGTATGATGAATCGGACATTCAAAATCCTGAATGCATATGCAGGGATAGAGCTGGTTGGTGAATATTACAGCTCATCTCCGGCTCATCTCGGTTAGAGTCCCAGATTCTTGCTACGTTACTTGCCTTGCAACCGTGGAGTAGTTTATGTAACTTGCGACAACAAACAAATATGAAACTTGCGAGGTGGATTTAGTCTGCTCTTCATGAGACAAAGCATTTGCATTCATCACATTTGTGGAAGGGCGGAAATAACACACGAATCTGTAACACACTTGAAAGGGAAAGCAATCTCGATGATTTATCTACTAGTTCTCTGACTCCGAGGGCAATTGAAACAATCCTTAGGCTGCCTAACATCCCACGATGTCCTCTTGATATTTCGAACCCCTCTCTGATTCTTATTTACCTCTCTTCAACATAGAAAGATTCTTGCTATCTCAATGGGGCGACTTTTGCCATCCGTGATCTTAAGGCTCGTAAAATTGTGGGACTTACTGGCAGTTTGGACTTCTGTAAATGAGTGTCAAAATTTGTTCATAATGACCGGAGTAACTGTAATCTCGTGCACTTATGTATTGGACTGCAGATTTATGTTTCGAGTAACAAACCAGTTGGTATATAGGCAAATTGAAATCATTGTTTTGTCTACCAACACAAATTTTCTTCTATTATAGAGAAATTGTACTCCATCTGTTCAAAACGTATGACACGTTTTGTTCTCGATGAAGAACAGAAAGTGCCACTCATTTTGGAATGGACAGAGTACCTGACTTTGGAGTTTTGTTCACAAAACTTACGTAGGACGAAAGAGCACATGAAAAACTCTGTGCTAGTCATTGATGAGTGAGAGTGCGTACTTGAACCCGATGAACCAGAATTTGAAATTATCTGCAGCAGCTCTCTCAAGGAACTTTTTTGAAGGTCTGTTTACGTCCTAGCACTCTGCAGCTTTCTTTATCCTTACTAATGGAATAACCAACTGCGTCCAAGGTCTAACATAACCTTTGCTGGCACAAATGATATGCCAAAGAACAGTAACATTTTGCCGAATTGGTCTAAGCCGATTCATTGGGATGAGGGGATAGCTTTTTATATATGTCATATTGGGATGGAGCTTTCTGGCTTTAGTTTCATTTTCAGAAACTTCTCATTACTTTTACTTTTTCTTTTGTGGAATATAGAATCAGCCACATGGTTGCCTGCCTCATCAGCCCTCTTTTAAGATTGGCTTAAGAATGTTTTGGTTGGGTCGCCATGTTTTTCCAGTAAAAAACTTTCTATGCAGGAAACAAAATAAGGTAAAATCATACTCCACGAGTTACACACATTCAATATTGAGACAACTTCATAAATGGTCCCTGTACTTTCTCAGAATCTATGGGTAGTTCCTGAACTTAAAAAAGCTCTATAGATGGTCCAAGTTCGTGAAATTGTCCCACAAATGGTCCCTGCCGTTAAATCGGT
>JAOTQG010123311.1:0-10478 GCA_025631175.1 Iris virginica | reverse complement strand
AGTTCTCTCTCTCTCTCTCTCTCTCTCTCTCTCTCTCTCTCTCTCTCTCTCTCTCTCTCTCTCTCATGAGCGTTTCTTTTGCTTTTCTCTTGGAATTAAAATTAGGGTAAGTTTTGTTAGGCCGATTTGGCAGATGCCTATTGACTTTCCACTTCTTAACAGAGATATTTGATAAAATACTATCTTGGTAGGTAGAAATTTGGAGTGTTAATAGAGCGTTTTCATTGTTGTAAGAAGTGGCTGGCATCTCTCACTCACTCACTCACTCTCTTTATGAATGCCGCGTTTTTCAAATCCAATATTTGTTTGTTTAATCTAAAAAATATATTTGGATTACAATTTACACCAAAAGACGCACTCTGTTATGTTCTGTTCTGTTCGTGGAATGGAATGGAATGGAATGGTTGTCATCAAATCAATGGTTTTATTGGCCCCCATCGAAAATCATAAGAAATGAGCGACTCTCGCACTTTACCTTTCTATCTGACACGGCACGGCAAGAAATTGGAGTGTTCAATTCATACTTGAAGCTGCTTGCTTCCGACTTTATTGTGATAGTTAATGGCAGTTTTTTATGTGTTTTAAAATTTGGAGTTTAAATCGAAATTTGATTACACATAACTGTATTCTTATGTTCATGGGTGGGTAATGGGACTTTGGGCGAAAGTATTATAGGGGTTCAGAGTCAGCGTTCCTATTTTATGTTTCTTATTAATTTTATTTTATAATAATTTATACAATGACTAAAAGAAAATTGATTCATATCGGTAGCCACATTTTCATTCTATTCCTGTGTTTCATTTTCAACACTAGCACTAAAAACATTAATAAAACTCTAGGGAGTTGTTTGGTAGAGGTCATTAACATGGAATAGTATTATTAATAATTTTGATGGATGTTTGATAGTCATTTATTACAATTATTAATTAATAAGAGTATAATCGTATTAGACTCTAATACTCCTATTTACCCTTATTATTAATACCTGGGTAGGGGAGATATTATTAATGGCCTCACTAATAGTGGTCTCATTAATTATACTATTTATACCCCCTAATCCCATATCCCTTTCCAAACGACTCCTAGGTTATTTGATTAAAAGGTTTTTCATTTATTGATCTAAATGAACACAACTTAAAGTTACATTCTCCCCAATCAGTATCAGACACTTCACACATGACACATCTATATAATTTTAATAATATAATCACTATTCCTAAATCAATCATAAAAATCTTAAAAATCAGGATAAATCATATGAAATTAACAAATACCAATGATTTTAAAAATTAAATTTGGAATTCAAATCTTATTTCTTGTATTGTCGATAAGTGAATTGAAAAAAAAAGGGGGTCTATTTTTGAGCTTTTTCTACCCCAAAGTCGACCGGTGAAGGTGATCGAGAAAAAAGACGACCAAAAAGTTTTCGGCTCAAAAAAAATACTCGGTAGTGGCGGCCTCCTCCTCTAATTTCAAGTTATTTAGTTTTTGTAGAGTGTATATGACCTTATTAGAAATTAAAGCTTGTGGTTATAATTAATTTACAAATAGGTTAAAATAAAACTCGTTGATGGTACTCATTTTTAAATATTTCCAAAAAAAAATTGAAAATATTTAATCAAAATTTTCGAAATTGAACAATTGACATTAATTGAGATCGGAGAGAGTTTAATTTTTTGAAATTATATTAAATTTATTTAAAAGAATAAGATTATCTTCTTCAAATAAAAAATAATGGAGTAGAAGAAATTTAACAAACATGTACATCTCATGTGATCCATTCCCGGGGCGGGTCACAGTCTGGGTCAGGGTCAGGGACAGAGGCCAGCTCACAACATTTCGCTGCTCACTTTTTGGCTAATTACTCCAAAAAAAAAAAAAAAAAACAACAAACAAACAGAGCAGAGCAGAACCGCGTCCGAATCCGCGCCTCTCTGTCCAATCTCCTCTTCATGATTCAAATCTGTGTTCTGTAAAAATCAAAAATCCTTTCTTTAGGGTTTCTATTTATAGTGCGGTACGTGCGGAGAGGATTGGATTTTTGAATTTGAAATCGAGTTGAATTTTTAAAATGGCGGCCTACAGAGCCGACGAAGACTACGATTACCTGTTCAAGGTAGTTCTGATCGGAGACTCTGGAGTCGGGAAATCTAATCTGCTTTCCAGGTTCACCAAGAACGAGTTCAGCCTCGAATCCAAGTCCACCATCGGCGTTGAATTCGCTACCAGGAGTATCCGCGTCGATGATAAGATCGTCAAGGCCCAGATTTGGGATACCGCTGGCCAAGAGAGGTTCCACTCTCCCTCTCTCTCTCTCTCTCTCTATAAATGGATTTTATCTCCTTCTAGGGTTTGTTACTTCTTATTTTGGGGATTAGATTTTTTTGTTCATTTACACTCCCTCCTAAATTATGCATTTTAAGGACAAAGCTTTACGTACGTTCCTAAATTACACTTGTCTAATAGCACGTTTCATTCATGTTCAAAGCAGACTGTCTTCATACTCAATCAGTAGCAAGGTTTGTTGCACTTATTAGAAATGAGACTACGGATAAGGAATCGGCTAGTATTATTTTTTTTTAAGGCAGCGGGAGTATTAAACTTGCTTTTAAAACGCCAAAATTACATGAATTGCAAATTAAGGTACTGCAATATATTAATGTGATAATCATCAGTGCTATGCTTTAAAAATGTTTGTTGGTCCACAGTACAATTAGTAGGTATATTTATTTTCGGAGAAGTGAATGCATAAATTTATCGTAATTTGGACACAACATAATTTTATGAGTAACTTTACTACAGTTATTTTAATTTTTTTTTTAATAATGAGAATTAGCTAAACTCATTAGCTGAAGATAGCTAGTATACTTCTGCTCTTATTAGTTAACGTCCGTATATGAAATCAATTGTTGGTTATCCTTGGAAATGTAGATTGCAATTGGTTCTTTTCAGTGAGATTAATCACACAATAGTACAATAAAAATAAAGGGCTTCAAAGTTCATGCTTTCTACACACCCACAATATGATACGTTTCTCCAAAATATTCTGCTAAAAACTCGTCTTCTCTTTATTGTGTTGTAAATTTGATAGCCATAGCATTCGTGCAAAGCAACAGACACCGATAAAGTATATAATTCCTTCAGGTCCTTTTTCAATTCACTCTCTATACAAGGAAACAATCTTGCATCCCTTTTTTACCCCCTTCACCAGCTATTTATTGTGGGATGGTCTTGTTACAGTTGTTACCAATTCAATGTTGCGAGTACATTTTCTTTACACGTGGTACTTGATTCAGGTCCAGACTTTTTTCACAACTTTGTGAAAACAGATAACTAATGAAGGAATGTTCATGTTTTTAGTGCATGCTTCATAGTTCTATGTTTGTGTAGGAAACTAGAATTAGAAGCTATTTGACAGTTGGATCTAACTAGATTTCTCTGTATAACTTGGTGCTTTATTTGGCTTTGCATTAATTTCTCCGACTAATGCTAGAAGTTCACGAGTTGGCTTCACATTGACATTGGTAATACCATAAATATACCCATGTACTATGCTATCACTTGTTCATACTTCATACGCCCCTTTATTATTTTTTTCCGTAACATTGCCCTTGTACTATGATAGGAGAATGCGATATTTTCCTTCCATCTATGTTCTGTCAAATATCTAATGGAAAAACTGACAGGACATAAAAATAGCGAGGTGACACTAACACGTAGAAAATGAATATTTTATAATTATACATTTTTTATTTTTCACATTGTTTTTTGAATATACCAAAATAAAAATTAAAATAAAGTAATAATATTTAATATTTATATATACTTATACAATTAATTAATCAATAAATAAGTTAATTACCATTTTTATTCATTATCTACTATTTACCAGGTTATTAAATTTTAATAAAATAATATTTGGTCACATGAAAATGATCTAATAAAAATGAAGGATGTAAAGTCTTTATTTATTAGATATAGGACTAATAATTAAGAAAATATTATTTTGTTCTTTTTAAATTGAAAGAGGTTGGTCAGAAAATTTGAATTATTTTGCTTTAATAAACTACTAAGTAATAGATAATGGATAATTATTGATTCACCGCAAATGTATACCGTAAAATACACCGACATGCATTGCGGGATTGTACGTCCATCCAAGATACAACTCAGCGATGCATGTCGGTGTATTGTGCGGTTTACCAAGTAGGACTCATAGATAATAAATAAACTGTGAATTGACTTATGTCTTATTTTGTTAATCTTATAATTATATAATTTATATTATAATAAAACATTATTAATTTACTTCTAATACTTTCATCTTAATTCAAAAAAGAATGTGAGAATAAAAACATATAATTTATAAATTTTCATTTTTCACATGTCAATGCCACCTTGCTACTTTCCATTTTAGTCAGTTTTTCCGTTGGATGTTTACCGGAACATAGGCGGAAATAAAATATTGCATCCTCCTTTCATAGTACAGTGGTAATGTTGCGGAAAAAAAGTACAGGGGCATATCTGGAGGCAATAGCATAGTACATGGGCATATTTATGGTAATTCTCCATTGACATTCTTTAGATTCGAGGATCTTTCATCAATTTTGAAGAAGTTGTGTTCTGCCTAGTTGAAATTTTGGTGTCAAAACAGATCGTATGTGCACACTACGCTTTTTTTTGTGTGTGTGTGTGTGTTGGGGGGGTGCACACTGCATTACATGGGGGTGCCTGGAATGCAGTAGACAAGCGGGTTAGTTGGTCCATGTGATGCAATTGTTGAAGCAGTAAATTATCACGTGCTTGTCTCGTGCACATATGATCCGAGTGGTGAGCATTTCACTAGAGGAGTTGATATTAGATGCAGAACAAATGCATGCCAATTCTTAAAATCTTAGGGGACATGGGCAGATTTTATGTGTTCTAATAGGGGCTTGTGCGACTAGATGGTTTCTGCTCCTGAATAGTAAGGCAATAGACCAAAAGAATTGTAGAGTTTGTATCCTTACAATTATTGAAAGTGATAGACGCAGCCCTAGCTGTCTATGTTTTGTTCTATTTTTGCTCACAGTAGTTAACTGTTGTCAAAAGGTTTGTTGTTCCCGATTTTAGTTGCGACATAGTTAGATCAATTTGATTACCATTGAACCTTTCAAGTAGGTTTGTTTCATATGACAGCAGTGGCTGGGGGAGGAGGGAAGGGTTTCTATAAGTGGGCTTTTTCAGGTGGTTTAAGGTTGTGCGGAGAGTGAGCCTCTGGCCTCGTTTTAGTAATGATCTGGAAGTGTCGGTCTCTTAGCCTGATTTTTTTGAATTGTGGTTAATGGCTCTATTTTCTTGGCTTAAGGTACCGTGCAATCACCAGTGCATACTACAGAGGGGCTGTTGGTGCATTACTTGTCTATGATGTTACTCGTCATGTCACATTCGAAAATGTTGAGAGATGGTTGAAAGAGCTTCGTGACCATACAGACGCCAACATTGTGATAATGCTTGTGGGAAACAAGGCGGACCTGCGTCATTTGCGTGCTGTTTCCACTGAGGATGCACAAACATTTGCTGAAAAAGAGAATACATATTTCATGGAGACATCTGCACTCGAGTCCCTGAATGTTGAAAATTCCTTCACGGAAGTCCTTACCCAAATATATCATGTGGTTAGCCGAAAAGCACTGGATATTGGAAATGACCCCGCAGCTTTGCCTAAAGGGCAAACGATTAATGTTGGCTCAAAGGATGATGTTTCAGCTGTGAAAAAAGTAGGTTGCTGCACCGCTTAAGAAGACTGAAGGGAGTAAAAATGTACGATTTGGAATATGTGAACTTCAAGTTGCTTGTCATCTACATCACAGCTTTGGTGATTGGATGCTTGTACTTGTTTGACAATTTCAGCAACATTGAAGTTCATTGTGAAAACATCTGGCTGATGGATTTTCCTTCTATGTAATGCCATTTTTATTTGTATTGCTACAAAATTTTGCAGTCATGTGGTATTTAATTTGTTAACTGCAATAGTATGTGCTTGCCTATTCTCCAGGGTTGGCTCGTGGTGGAACAGTTTTGCTATTGACTAAAGTAGCACTTTTGTATGGCAACATCAATATCCATAAAAAAGCTTGAAACTGAATTGAATTTGCTATGTACCAGCAAAAGCTTCCAACACTTTGACAAATCATGGTCTGTTGGATTTCTAGTGTTGAATAAGCTAGAATGGTGCAATATGTGCACCCATTGACTGGGACTTGATAACTGTTGAGTTTCATATCATGTTAAGAAAATCAGGTTAAAATCTGCTTGTGCCTATGAGACGGGGTTTTGCATGGATGATGAAGGATTGGATGCTAAGCAGTCCTAGGAATGTTGCTGCCCAAATGAAATTAATGTCTTCCTGCATTCACTTGTTTGATGCCTCAGTGGGCAATAGATGCTGGATTTGCTTGCTTGATGGCTCAGTGGGGAAGATGACAGAGACCAACTTTTTACTATCCAAGTTCCTACTTTTTATTATTAAATGTCAAATGTTTTGATATTTTGAAAAGGGAAAAAGAAAAGAAGCGGAGTATATATCGCAGCCAAAGTGGACTAAACTAATCTCGAAACATAGTATTAAACTAATCTCGAAACATATGAGCTGCTGATCGACAGCCTGCAGAGAGCCTTTTGTCTACTACGCTAGCTTTGGCACTCTTTTCTGGTATACGTCTCACTCAACATGCCAAGTACATTGAAGCTGACGTGGTCAAGTATGGCCGAGAACTTGCACAACTATTCTAGTGTCATTTTATAAACCAATTTGCACAAGTGGACTGACTGTCCAGTCCTTTTCTTTCTTTCTTTATTCAGGTAAGCCAGGGAGCGTGGGAAAGTGATCGAATATCTTCAGTGAACCGTGCAGAAAAAGGTAGTATCTCTCATCGGAGAATTTGCAAATTTTGAGTCAAGTGACAATTCAGGCCTAATATACATACTTCACGAGACGATCAGCTGGAAGTGGTACAAAATAGCAATACGATACCGACGTTATTTATTTATTATTATTATTTTTTTTTTTTGCCCTAAGGGGGGTGTGGTACAGTAAGTACCTTCGATCTTTGAAAACTAGGTAGAAATGATCATGAAGTTCTTCGTGAAGGTTCCTTCGCCATTCTTTGAATCTTGAAGGCTTTCGCTTTTCGAGCTTTTTTTTTTTTTAGTACAACTCACGATTCCTTGCAATCTTGGCAGGTTTTGCCTAAACAATGCATGAACTTCTTCAGGCTCTTGAGTCTCACTACTTTCTCCAGCATTTCCTTCTTGAATTCCTTGAGTTTTATGTAGTCCTCTCTCACATCTTTTCCATTTTCCCCTTGGAACATACAGTGCAGTACATTTATCTCCTTGATGGTTTTTAATCTCTTTCCATCCAAAACTACAGCCAAAAAGGCATCACCAACCAGGGTAGATCTACTCAGATCCAATACTTTGAGCAGAGGAAACCCTTCAACCAAGCACACCATTTCTTTTTCCTTAAACTTTCCATGAAGGCCAAGCTCAACTATGTTCTTGCAGTAATCTCCCAGTTGTGAGAAGATTAGTGCACCCACCACATTGTCTCCCAATGTGGCATGGAACACCCTCAGGTTTTGCCAGTAAATAACAGAAACAGAGATTGGGAAGACATCGAACGATCCATCGCTAGGCAAGATGACACGTGATATCGCGGGAGTCCTTTCGGCTATGTAAGTGGTGGAAAAGTAGTTGAAAATGTGTTTTCCAGGGAAGGAAATCGAAACCCAGCCGCAGTAACGATTAATGGCCAGCTTAAGAAGGTGGGCGTATCTCAGCCGTTCGTTATCCTCGTCGAGCTCATCGACTACGCGAAGATCGAGATTGGAGTTGCGGAAGAGCGTATCAAGGGTTGCAGATAGCCATGAATGGCAAACAAAAGGAGGACCAAAGAGTTGGTCACGGAGGGTCAGAAATGAGAGTATTTTTGACAAGAGAAAAGGATTTAAATCTTGCCAAGAGGGGTTTGGTTTGGACTTCTTCATTGTCTAGTTAAGAGAAGAGAATACAATATTATGGGCATGGGGGTGGGTGGCTTTATGGTTTTGACAATAAGACTTTCTTTTGATGAGTTTATCCAAGTTTTTGATAAGAGATTAAAAGGGGAACAAAAAGAGACAAACAGAAAAATGCGGGAGAGATTAAGGTAAACGTCTCTTTCCTTTCTAAGGCCGATTTGCCCACGGATCAGTTGACAAAAGTTTGAATGGTGCAGTATCTGTCATAATGACGATCTAAGACACATTTTGCGATTGGACTTTTCACTATTTTCGAGAGCACGAAGGATAAAGTTCCTAAAATTCAACATTTTTTTAAATCATATAAAAAATTAATGTTGGATTGTCGTATTAGGATAACTTGTAAGATGTAGTAATGTTTTTTAACAACCATGTGGGTGCGTCGTCATAATTAGTAAGGACTTCCAAATTCACGTTCTTGGATTGAGGCCGCCCAAATTGGCCACTAGCCTCCTCCTCCTCCTCCTCAAAGATAAGAAAAAAATCGGTGTACTTATCGAACACGTCTTGACGGCAGCACTCAAAGTCAGTGCTTAAATAGACACTAACAACTATAATTATAACTCTAAAATATTCCATAACATTTCCTAAATATATTACGAAATCTCCTCCTCCTTCCAATCCATCCGTACACTTGAGATAATGGATATAATATGACCACTAACCTCCCGCCCGTCTCGTTGACCATGCACAACTTTTTCTTTTAAATAGTGCAAATTTTACTTTTATGAATATTAAGTAGTTCAGATCAGAATTGTGATATATAAGCAGTCATTTCGTTTTAAAAGCGACATTTTCATTTCAAAATATATCACTATTATAAACACTTAAAATGAAACGAAGAGAGTAATTTTTTTAAAATGACATGATATTTTGTAATAATTAAAATAAATTTTTTTATAAAAAAAGGCAAAAAGAAACCCCAAATACATCACAAAGGAATCACCCTGGAACGAGCGTAGTGGTACACAGACAGAATGAGACACAAAGTGGGACAGAGAATTCGGCCTCTAGTGAGAGGAACAGTCATGGCCGACTATTGAAGAAACCCCACGTACTGTACATATAATAAGCCCTACCACCAACCAACAACTACTGCTTAGATATAAAACAATAAATAACAACATTACTGTTACCACGAGTCTAATCTTTTTGCCCTTTCGCCCATGGAACAAATTAGGTGCATAGAACTTAAAGAAAACGCCAAAAGAGAATATCAATTGCCCACAACTTACGAGGTAGTTTAACGCACAACTGGGGCTATTGTTAGATTTGCCGACATAACTCCCCAAAGCACAAAGGGTACACAAAATAGAAATTACCCATCCAACAAAAAGACAGCCATCAATTCATTATCAACCATTACAGTACTACAACAACAACAACGACATCAAAAACTGTACAAGTACGTTGTCATTTGCAAGGTCCATATACTGCCGACAAGAAGCATACCACCAATCATGTCCTTATAATAGACCAACTCAGAATGTATGTACATGTGTGTGTGTGTGTGTGTCAGTGTGTGTATATATATATGTAAATGTATATTCATCATCATCAACCAATCAAAACTACAAAAAGAATCAATGAATATTCCAACATCATATTAACATTCCATTTTATGTACTACAAGTACATAATAACATATTAACCAGAAAGTTAATACAGAGATCATGCATGCAACAACAAAGTCTGTACAATGAGAGGGTAGGATGGGGGGGGGGGGGGTAGGAAGGAGGGGAGGGACTCGACGCCAACGAATAATGTTTTTTTAACAGTTGTTGACCCATGGTCTCGTCTCCAACAAAAGAGTGTAAAAAAATATTTACCCGATAATTTAGAACAAAAGAAGAAGCACCCTCTCTCTTTAGATTATATATACTACTAGCGGTAATATATAATTTCAAAAGAGAGCAAAGACCAGGGAGGAGTTTTGAGATCCGTCTTCTGATCATGACTCCATTTTTTCAGAGCCGAGCGCTGCGGATTTGCATATAGGGCAGGTGTTCTTCACGATCAGCCACTTTTTAATGCAGTCTACATGGTACTCATGGCCGCAGTCGAGGATTCCAATCTTTTCTTGATTCTCATAGTCCGTCTGTAATGTATGATTAAACCATCATGATATCAATAGAGCTGCTTAGGATGATTTTCAGAAAATAAATAAATATTAAACTAGGATTACTTCCTCGATGATTATTAGAGGTAGTAATTCTAGGGATCCCAAGAAAAATGTACCAACTTTAACCTGCAACTTTGTGCAAGCTTGAACTTATCCACCTCCATGTCCAAGTCCAGGCCTGGCCTTAAATTAACTTTAACTCCTAGCTCAAACTACTACTAATTTTAAAACAGGCCTCGGACTATGCAAATACTAGGAGAACAATTAAGAAGCAAGGCTCTGCTTAATCTTCT
>JAOTQG010123300.1:0-10480 GCA_025631175.1 Iris virginica | reverse complement strand
TCTCTCTCTCTCTCTCTCTCTCTCTCTCTCTCAAGAACTTAGGGTTGATCAGAAGTACATATTTTCTTGTTTAGCTTGGATTTTTCGAAACCCTTTTATAGAAGAAAATCTTTTTCCTAATCCTTCTTGGTTTTCGTTCAGCAATTGTAGTTGTATCCTATTTTGTCTAGAATTCCTTGAACCCTGTTTCTTGATCATTATATTGGGTTTCTTTAGTAAATTAAATACATTATCATTGTGTGAAAATCCTTGGGGAAGTTTTTGAATTTCATATAGAGAGGCATTACTACTAGACCCAAGTTCAGATTCTTGAATTATTACTAATGGATAATATTCCTGGTGACAGAAAATCGGGAACTAGGAAGAGAATCAAGAGTCTATCAGTTGAAGAAACTCTGTTAAAGTGGAAGAATTACAACCAGCAAATCCATTCTATGGTAGATGGCGCTAAAATCAAAAAGAAAACTCCCGGTAAAGGATCTAAGAAGGGTTGTATGCGTGGCAAAGGAGGGCCGGACAATTCAGGTTGCGTGTACAGGGGTGTCCGACAGAGGATTTGGGGGAAGTGGGTTGCAGAAATCCGAGAACCTAGGTCTGCAGATGATAATGGGTCGTCTAAGGCTAGTCGACTATGGCTTGGTACGTTTCCCACTGCTGTCGAGGCAGCGCTGGCATATGATAAAGCAGCTAAGGCTATGTATGGTGATAGCGCTATACTTAATTTCCCAGCCTATTTCGAGGAGCCAGCGGACACGTCTTATGATTATTCCTCTTCTGTTTCGGTTACAAGAACCGGAAATTCTACACTTGAATCTACTGCAACGTCGAATAGACATCAGAATAGTGGGAATGGGGGTAGAATGATTGAACAAGCGGCACCTATTGAAAGATCAAAGGAATGCTGTGTTACCCTTGTGGAGGAACCGGAAGCCAACTACTCTGAGCCGTGTACAGAACTAGAATCAGAGATTAAGACAGAGGTTATTGAGAAAGAATGTGTAGAAGTTGAATGTACAGAGATGCATCCTAGCGAGATTGTAATTGCAGAAAATTGTCCAGGAAAAGAGATATTAAACAAAGGAATTGCGGGGAGTACCTGTAATGGAGAGCCTAATGAACTCAGAAATAAGCCTGACGAATGCGAGTTAATAGAACTGGGTGAGCAGCCATCAGGTGTGCAAGAGGAGTTAGAAGACATGGATAATTACAGTTACTGGTGCAGATTGTTAGAAGACGAAACTCTCACGTTAGACCCAAATCATGATTCTGGTCAATGTGATCCTTCTGAACCTGCTGCCTTTTTGCCTTTTGGTAATCAAGTTGAATTCTTGGAGGACTACCTGTTTGAAGAGGACATGTTTCACGGTGAGGCTTCAGCTGGTACAGTCGATGACAACAAGAACCTGCCATTACGACTGGATGAAAACTGTGGATCTTTTCAGTTCTCCACATTGGATAGTGGGAATTCACCAAATGGTGACCATCTGAAGAATAAAACAACACCTGATCTCTCCAACCCTTCTGCAAATATTGAGGATGACTTAAATTTTGTTAGCATTGACGATATTTCTTTTGATATGGATGTAGATTTTGATTTCTATAAGGGCTGAGCATGTAGCTACAATTTTGATAGCAAAGAGGATGGACTGACGACGTAATTGTTCCCAAGTATAAACTCTAGCTGCAATGGAGGATGAGTTAAGAGCTGATGGCTTTCTCTTGCACACACAATTTTTGGGGACACATTATGAAGGATTACAATCAATTTCTCACTGATGGAAATTCTGATTCATTTTTGGATCCACTTATTCCTCTTTTTATGCATATGGACAATGAGGTAATCTGGGGATAATTCTCTAGGATCAATATCAAATACATTAAATTGAATGAATCTTTTACATGGGAAGGTCAAGTACAATATGTAGATTACATTTTACATTTCATAAGTAACATAATGCAGGATCTAATGCTAACATCTAGTGAGAGAGGGGAAGAGGCTAGGAGTTTTATTTGTGTACCTTTTTTCTCACAAGTGGTAAAATCTCAAGTTAGTCTAGTCTTTACACGAAAACACTGCTGTTTCACTTCTGCTGCACAGATAGTCGCCTTCCCTAGGATCTCTATACCTTTCAATAGGGTCAAACAATCTCTTCCGAGAGTTCTGGAGTACCAGACTATGGAAACGGACCATAAGTCAACCTGCGCTGTGAAGCAAAAAATCCATGCACAGCTTGCTGCTTGTCCTGTCATGTTTCCGAATGCCAGCTGTCGTGGTGGGCAAACAATGGAACTCATTGGCATGAAGATTTCTCCACAACTCAAGAACTTTTCTGATTCACATTTGACCAAACCAATTTCCATGGACCACCTTTTGTACCTAACCTGAGAAATGTAATTATCAAAAAGGAAAAAAAAAAAGGAATGAGCACATTATCATCAAAACTTTGGCAGAAATATTCTTGCAGTGGCTCACAACTCAATCATCCTAGCTACAAGTAGGTCGAAGTACATTAATGTTCAATTTCCAAGAAGTCTAAAGTGGCTCTATAGTAGTTCACTCTGACTATGTTCAGCTGTTCATGAAATTGGTTAATAGAGGATATGGAGAGCATCACTATGCACCGCCTAAGCCTTGTAGGGGTTAGTGGGATTTATTCGTGTTGACCCCTAGAGTAGCAAACAAAACCAATAAGCTTGCTTCTGATAGTCTTGTGAAATCGAAACATAATGCTTATTGAAAATGAGACAATAAGATGATGTGACCTTGGCTAGGCATTAGAACTGCAAGGGTCACGAGGAAATCATATTATAACAAATCCTCCACCAGACACCTCCTACTTGGCACTATCGAAATCTACTATATCTGCGAAAAGCATCAATCATTTTACCTCCAGATGCCAGCAACTACTCGCAAAGTCATAAACAGATACAATCCTGCCCAGACCGCAGCAAGACCATACAGTGGAGCAGTCAAAAGAACGAATACCGAAGAGATAAGCCCAATCAATACCTGCTCAGCAAAAGTCAAGAATGGACATAATACATTGCTAACTGTATCTCATCCTTTTTCCGTGCTTGGGATCAGCTACATAAATTTTTTTACACATTTGCAACATACAATACCGAGGAATCATAATGGCAGAGAAACATATGTACCATAGAATATGCAGCATATCCAAAGTCTGAGACCCCATAGTAGAGTCCATCAAAAACAAAGGCGATAGCATTCATCGGCTGACATCCAGCAACAAACTAAAACATAGAAGTGAATATCAAGAAGTTCAGATTCAATAGCAAGTATATCTTGAGACAAGCTAGATACACCCTAATTAAATGTACCCCTGTGGATGGTCAACCCTGGACTGGACTATAGTTAGGTGAGCTTCATGGGTTCAAATTTCAAAAGTGAGCTTGAAAAGTGGAAGCATTATGAAGAAAACCCATTGGATCCCCCTATCCATGATCTTCATCTTCATACAGGCTCGGAAATGAAGCCAAGCAAGGTATTTTCTTGAAATACTTTGTCCCAAGTAATAAGTTCTGCATTTAAGAATGTTCAGTAACCCCAAGGGAAGTTAGATTCTTACCAGTGTACCAGACCTTGCAACTTCCAGAACATTTGAATCCGAGGTAAATAAGCTAGAGAGTGATCCAAACCCAAGGAACAAGATAACAGCCAGAGAAACTCCAGATGTTAAACCAATCTGATCAATTAAAATTAGAAACAAATAAATCAGAAGTCAGGTCACTTGTCAACGTTAATCCACTAACAAGTGAAGAAAAACATTTTAAGTGAGCAATAGTAACCTGTAAAGTTCGGGATATCACTTCACGTGATTGACAGTAATTCCCTTTTGAGAAATCATTGGCTAGAAGAGCCTGACAGAAAAAATATCGGTCAGTTCCTGTGACTTGACCAGATATTAAACCCTCATGAGTATGTGTTTGTATTACAAATGACACAAGAACATACACCCTTTCAAGGTATCAAGATTCCTGAAATGAATGCGGTTTTCCTATCTGATATCAGATCATAACCTCTACAAGCAAGTCCAAAAGAAAAAAGTGTTCATTTTGTGATAGAAATCGACCATCTCATCCTGCTCTTTGCTATGCATTTTCTAGATCAATATAGCTTCTTCAGCTGACAAACGAACAACTTTCCATGGTCCAGGATACAGTACGATTCAATGAAAGTGATATATGACATGGTTTCTACTTTAGCTCATTTCTAAAACATAGCAGCCATACCACCGCGCCATTCTTCTTTTTTTTAGGTTTAGCGGTCAGAGGTGGTGGTTGAGGCCAGCTTGAGCACGAGTCCATAAAGCCCCCAACCAAGGCTGGTTAAATTCAGTGCCATCCACACTCTGCAGGAGGATTCCTAAGGAATAAATTTCTCATGAGCAGACCGTAATAGGACTCGAACTGGACCTCAAGGTATTCCTTGAAGCCCCTCAACCAGTTCAGCTACCCTTTGGATTATATGCAAACTGGTGTCAGGTTTTGCTCGTATTTACAAGATATGCACGTCTCAAGTTTGCCAATGCAAGGACACAAGAAGCTTGGGAAGTGCAGCAACTAATCACAGTTTATAGTGGAACTTTTTGACGAAACTGTAACTATTTGAGATAAATTACAAGAACAAAGATATCTATAGCGAGATCAAGATTTTGTTCAAAACAAAGACTAGTGCACTACGTTGCACAATATACACCTTGGGGGTAACCAAAACATTTAGTTGGAAAAGAAAGAAAAAGTAAAAGCACCAGAGAATTGCCAAATGAAATCCCCCAGCACAAGCCAAATGAAGTTTCTCAAACTAGAATGAAGCTATTAGAGTGAATGGCTAAAATTCATTCTGGAAGTAATATGTCCATAAATATAATTTTGTGATGATTTGCAGGGGCATTCATTATTTTTTGAAAATGTCGGTCATCATTTTCTCTCCGGTGTTGTAATGGATGCAAGAGTACAATAGAGTGCTAAGTTAAATTATTTTGTGATTACCTGGCCTGCTAGTGCTAAAGCATCAGTAAGCAAAGATAGAGCCAGCCAAATTTCTAGGCAGATCTGATGACCAGCCATAGGTATAGGACCCTCTCTTGCTGCCATCGATGTAGCTATTGTCATTGTCGCGAGCACTGATATGCTCCTGGCTATTAATAGCCCGCCTGCAGTATGAGACAATAGTTTATATGTAAGAAAGCAGTGTTGAACATGGTTGTGGACTAGTCGCAATGCGTGATGGTTTCAAGATTGATGTGCACCAATAAAAAGAGATCATTTGGGTTTATGTGGCTTGGAAAGTTAAGCTCTCCTTAGACACGATCATATTTTACGATACATATATTCTATCACGTTATTCAATCTCGAATGAGTGGCAAAGTGCAAGAGAACAATCACCTAAAAACTTCACTAACCAGATTTTAGATATCGAGCAACTCTTCCACCATCAATACTTGGATAAACAAGTAAAACTTTTGAATTCAACTTCCATAGAAGGATGAAGGCAATCAAATATCTACATGTAAGTTCAACATGAATGAAAAGTTTAAATTACTTAAATAAACGAGTTTTAATGAAATTTTTGTAACGAACAGAACTGTATGCATCTGTTTTACCACATCATGACGTACTCAGAAATCACAGTGGCAATCGCAGCACCATCAATGCCTAGATGGAAGAAGAAAATCAAAATTGGATCCAGTATAGCATTCAGTAGGTTTCCAGCAACTGTAATCAATATGTAAGATAGTCAGATTAAATCAATGATCTTGACATGTAATGGTGAAGAATCTTAACAAAAGCAGATAGTAAAGGTATCTAACTGGGACATATTAAAGAGTCACCCATTTATCTACTTCTTCTAGCTTTCCAACCTACTCTAATTTGTGTTAGAAGGAAATTCATTCAGATTCACTCGTAGCCAATCCAGATCTCCTACCCAAATAAGTACATCCAAACTGACCTCTTCACCCTATTTGAGCTTCTCTTGGTTGAGTAAGGATGGAAGTAGTTAATGCACATATTCAAGCTTAACTCAAGTATGTTGGGCTAACTCTTCAAAAAGTTAAGTAGATGGCCTAATATTACCCTTAATTAAGTTTACCCTTCTATCAGATACAAGCAGCCACAAAATTACAAAATACATACGGAAATCATGTCATTTTGACAGCTCACCAGGTTTATCCATACATCAAGAATAAACTACTTTAAAAATGGGATAGCATGCTCGATAAGGCATGAGTTCTAATATGCATATTTATTCTTCAAATATAAGATACCAAATATTGATTTCCCAACCATAACCCGTGAATCCAAAAGAGCTCATCATTTTTTAGCTTAGCTTTGCCTATATAAAGAAGTGAATTATGAGCGAGAAAACTCGATCTTCTAACCAGCTAATGCTGAGTAGGCCTTTTCACTTCAAAGATGAAGTTGCTCAAGAATAGTTGATTAATTTAGTAGCCCGAGCAGGCCTGAGACTAGGATAAGTTTGAAGAATGCTAATAATATCTTGACACACATGACACACCATTGCTCAATGCAATTTGATCAAAACGTGTAGATATGTTTACATTAAGTCCCTCTTTTCGCAGAACTCTATCAAATAATAGATAGGTCGTATGATTTTATTTCAATCCGGTTGATAAATTGAAATGATTTGTAAAGGGAACATGAATACACAAAAGTATGGCAAAACTGATGGCTAAACATCACACAATTGTAAATTATGACCATGATATAATACTTGCCAACAGCATATAGAGGTGTCTTAGTATCTTTAAATCCACGAAAAGTTCCTTGTGCAGCTAGTGCTATTACAATTGGAGGAGCACCAAAGGCCCTTAGGGTGGTAAACTGCTCTGCTGGTATTCGAATCGGTGAATCCTGTAAAAGAACCAGATAATTAAGTTTCCGTCAATGTGGTGCTACAGGAGCATGTTAAGATTTAAAAACGTATTGCAGATAGGAATGAGAAAAACATAATTTGCGAAGTTATTTCTACAGTGTGTTGCAGATGGCTAGTAACACAGATGGCTAGTCAGAAACTATGCCCATCTGTACACCTTTTTGCGCCCAGTGTCATCAATGAAATGGTGGTTTGTTAGCCAGTTTTTGGAAACTTTGCAGATGTGTACCTGCCCATTCTTGCTTGTTCCTAAACATTATGATGCTGAACATGTAAATCATGTTAAATTTACTCCAGGTTTTCTGGCAGGATGCTAAGGCAACACGTTGCACGAATAAAATGATAAAGAATATTCAAGATTCTCAGGAATGTAATAGAAGGTACATACTAGATAGAAGGCATTCATTAGTACTAATAGTTTCTGCTACTGGAGATTAAGGTTTGCAGGTGATTTCGAAAGAGTGGGCCACTACCAATTCTGGCAAGTTTAAAGAGAAGGAAAGAACGCAATTCAAGAGTGTACTCATGATTGATACAGAGGCAATACAGGAACATTAGGGGTGGGATTCAGGAGATGGTATTTCGAGGTTCTTGGGTTTTCTTATTTTTCTCTATCATCCACAATCTTACTTTCTATCTCTCTCTTACACTTCACTTTAATCATTACAAAATTAAACCCAAAAACCAAAATCTCACCCTAGAAGTCCTCTAAGTGACAGAAGTTTCTCATTGATTCATATTAGTGGTGATTTCAGTTGTCTTCATGTCCAGAGGCATCTGCGCCTCATAACATAACAAGGTAGCTGCAGCACTAGCAGTAGCACTTACTGCAAACGATATTTTGGTTTTAACAAGAAAACATTAGAAATTTAGAATGGAAAATCAAGGACTTTCAACAACCAATACCAAACTGCAGTCAAAGTTCTCATAGAAATATAAACAAGGAATAATTCATAAGCATGAAAGCCACGTATAGCTAACGTTATAACACGTACAACAAGTATACCCATCGTATTCATTATGAAGCCCGATCCAAGAGAAAGAGCAAAAGTTTCTGCAATGCCAATGGCAGCAGCTAACGCCAAAGAAGTTGATACTGAGGGAAGAAACCTCTTGTTGAAGATGCCACCTGTCTCATCTGAACAAAATGGAACCAAAATCTTAATCAGATAATGGCTTCAACCATGATCATAAAATTAAACTTAAAGGAAAATCAAACTGAAATATCATTAGATAGCAATGAATGCTAAGTACCAATATCAACCGGAATAGATTCACCACCATCCTTAGCTAACAGTGTCTGCTCTTCAGCAACAAATGAAGTCGTGATGTTAAGCAGAGGTATATTAAACAATTTTGAAACCAGGTTGAATACTGAAATTGAGACACCAACTGCTGCCAACTCAACAGAACCTGCATCAATTAGGATTAAGCACAAAATAATGCATCAGGATATTATAAAATGATGCAAACTTGTTATTCAATAAGAATGATCATCAGCATTTTAAATTGTGCATGCAATACAATTCATACATACTCAGCTAAACAAGTATAGTTACCATAGTTTATCATTTTTCCTGAAGGCAAAAGAATTGTATCATCTGACCAACTAGTGCCCCGGAAGATGTCAAATACAGTAGTACAATGCATTCGATGCACTAGATGCATCTTCTATACATGTATAATTCACCCACTTAATATGGAAGCACATTACCAGTTTAATACACTTATCTTCATTTTCTTATACTTGGGCTACTTCTCTCTTGCTCGCTCCTGAGCTCTGCTCGAGCATATTCAGCCAGAATTGCGGAAATAATCTAATAAAGACGGGATCGTAGCTAAAGCTAAAAGCTAAGAATCAAACCTCTCCCACCAAATTGTTGGTACACTGAATACCAACACAATATCGAAAAATAAAGAAGCTACAAGCAACTACATCATGAAAGAATGTCCATAAAACTTCTCTACACAACCATCAATCTACTCTACCCGACAGCTATGATCATGGTAGCTACAGTGAAGTAGGCAAGGATATCAACGTCTAAGCCCACAGTAAACATATGATGAGCCCAAACAAGAGATTCAAGAAAACACTTACGGCTTAAGTGACATCTCCCTGAATCCTGCAAATCAGTCATTTTTTATGTTGAAAATTCCATAGGGAGAGATAAAGGCCGAGTTTGGTTATGATTTTTTTTTTTTTTTTTGCATTTTGACTCTTTATTTTCACTTTATCCATTTCTCTCTCATTGTCCCTCAGTTTACTTCCTATCTCTCTCTTACTCTATACAAAAATTTAGATGAAAAGGATGAAAAAGAAAAAGACAACCTAACATGGTCAAAATTTTAGCGATCAAAGAACCTTGATGGATGGAAGAGATAGAAGTTCGTATCTACATAACTAGAGTCATTTTGCCCAAAAAGAAGCATTTCTTAATTTTATTTTATCTCACTGAAGCCCTCATCATGGAATTCATCGTTCCTAATTTTACCACACTTAGCCCCTCATTCTACCGGCAAACTGTTTCTTAACGTGGCAATATTTTGTTTCATAATCTGATGGATGTTTTAATACAACTTTATTCCTTTTAAATTAAATTGAATATTCCTGTCCAACATATTCTTCCACCTCCTATTCTTGATTAATCGTTGACATGAAAGACTCAAGTTGTTTTGTATGTGGTATATCTTGGCCTATAACTAAACTATATCACCAATTCACCATAACTTTTCATTGGTATATCTTGGCCTCCAACTTAAATATATATTCCAAATTACTCTTGCTTTCAGAAAATCCATCATCTTCTAACTATAAAGCCTCTCTCCGTTTTCAAGTTTATCATTGACCATTGCCTTTTCGTAATCAATAAAACAAAGTAATTGGCAAATCAAATCCCAAAATCTTGTATACTTTTGATCAATTCATCTGTCAGTGGGGAATTTTGACCTGGACTCAAGGTCAGTCCTTGATGTAGTTATACTACAATGGAGGTCAAATCCTTCGTATCATAGTTCTACCTATAATCATTGTTCCATCATGTTGGGAATTTTTAGAAGAATGCCCGGATAACTTTGAAGTCGTGAATCAAATCACTTTCAGATTGAACTATTTGCCATTCAATCGGATAAAATCGAAAGTTTTTCAAGAGTTTAGATATGATTTCGTTTTGTAATGTTAGGGGAGATTCCGAACCGATCAGCCCTGTATAAGGAAGAAAAACTTCCTTCTTATTCAACTGCCAAACGGCAGTTTTTGGAAGAAACTGCCAAACAGCAGTTTTCCAATCAACTGCCAAAGCCTGAGCGCTGGGGCGTTACTACGGACGTTGGGGCGCCCACTGTCTGTGCGCAGATGGTGGAATTACAGATCTTGAGCGCTGCAGCACTGGGAATGGCGCTGGGGCGCTGGGGCAGTTTCGAGTCCATAGATAACTGATCCGAAAATAAAAATCTGATGCCGCCCCTTAGACCCCGCTTCTCCCGGGGGCTGCCGCCCCCCGGACCCCCGCCATAGTCTAGGTTCCTCAACACTCGTTGTAACAAACAAATAAGCGTGCACTCTTA
>JAOTQG010123278.1:0-10483 GCA_025631175.1 Iris virginica | reverse complement strand
TAGCGACTGCCTTGACTAGTCAGTCGCTATTAGCGACCGCGGTCGCTAATAGCGACTAAGCTATAGCGACTGACTTTTAGCGACTGAGTCAGTCGCTATTCTCTAAGTCAGTCGCTATTTGGGAGAATAGCGACTGACTTGTCAGTCGCTGTTCTCCTTATTTCTAGTAGTGACAGTAACACTTATATTATTTTGCATCCGACGATCTTATCACCCCGTACATTGATACTAAAATAAAGATGAAAAGACATAAAAAATTAGAGAACTTCTTAACATAAAAATATTAATCCTTTATAGGGAAGTAGTAAAAAGGAGTTTTTAACTTGTATAGATCTCTAAATATGTATTCATTTCTATTGTTAATAATATAATTAAAAAAAAATTATATACGTATACATACATATTACGAGATGCTCAAATAAAAACTTAAATATTATAGGAACTGTAAAAATTAATCTTAATCATTAGATTATGAAGAAAAGAAAATAAGGTTAAGATTTAATTAGGTTGAACGCAATTTATTGAATAACGAGGGTAATACTATCATTATATTATGTAATAATGCAATTTTTTTTTTACAATCTTATTTGAATGTCACGTGTCATTATTTATAATTTCAAATTGAGATGTATTTACAAATTTTTACTCATAATTAAATTTTCTTTAAAATAAAATCTATTATGAATATATTAAGAATTTTTTTTTCCACATGGACTCACTAGAATTGTTTCCAAAAAATTCCTCTGAATGCTACTGAATTCAGTGAATTTTTTCGATTGAATTCTAGTATATTCAGTAAAAATATAGTTATATGTGTAAAATTTCATTGAATCATAGGATTCGATGAAAATATTTTTACTTAATCATAGTACAGAAGCTGAAAAACATCTCTTATCTTAAGAACTTTTTGAATATTTTGCAGCATCAGAGAACATAACTACCATTTGATACATTTTTGAAATATATGTTTTTGTGATAAGATTTGATGCATTTGGAATAGAATTCATAGCTACCATTATTTGAACATAATTTCTACGAATTTGATGCATTTTGTAAAATAGAATTCGATCACATTAAAACGACTTTTTGAAAACGGTCGTGGCGCTTTTGTCAATGTCTATGTGCTTCATGAAAATCAGAAATGCTAGATTTTACTTCTGAGACCCATAAATAGCGTATCTCACTTTAATCTATCTGATCAAAAATGTGAGATCTTGTTGCTGAAATGAGGTAAAAAAAAAAGGATAACCGAAGTTGGTAGATTAAAATGTTATTATACCAACCTGGTTACAATAATTTGACCGTGATTTTTAATTAAATATACTAGGATTTAATCCTAGGATTCGTAAAATTATTTCGAAAAGATTCTGGTGGGTTAGATATTTTTTTTGTTATTTCAATTATTTCTTTTTATTTTGAAGAAAAACATATATATTTTTTTTGAAAATTTTGAAGGAATAAATGGACATTTATTTAAATTAGGGGAGTATAATATTTAAATTAATTTACTAGTATCCCTTGTATATTTTTATATTATGTATATAATTAAATAAATTTAAAATAAATAACTTTGAATCAAATTAAATAAATTAAGCCCATAATTTTGCTGCAGGATCAGTCCTACGACTGTGAAAAAAATATCGAAAATCGGACCAATAAATATCGAAAATCGGACCAATCGAACAAATCCAATCAAACCGACAAAAAAAAAAATCAAACCAAATATTTGGTTTGATTTTGATTTTAAAAATGTTAGAAATTGAAAAATTGGGTTGGTTGTGGTTGAGAATATTTTGATCTTCTAAAATCGAACCGAATCGAGGATGTATGATTTGTGCATATCTGCTAATAATTTAACGTAGGTATAAATATTATGTATAATGCTATATATTATGTATTTAAAGTTTGCCAAACTTTCATCAATTTATATTTTTGCTACTTATAATTAATATTTTTTATATTTTAATTATTGGTATTATCAAATTTACTTAAAAAGTGATAATTTTTAGTTAAAAAGGTTAAATATTTATAAATTTTTTTAAACTATAAAAATAATATTCAATTTATATGAAGATTGAGTTAGTCATAATTTAAAAACTTAAAAACAACTAATAAATTAATTTAATTACGATTTTAATAAAAATAGGTAAAATCGAATCATGAAGACCGCCGATCAGCCCGGTATACTGAAACAAACTACCTGGGCCCACCGTATTAACAATGTGGCTTAACGGACTCGTCACCGTTTCATCACCTCCCCTCACCAAACCCAGTTCCACGCTAGAATTAACGGCCCCGCCAAACGATTCACACCACCTGAAGCGAAAAATTAACGTCGTCTCCTAACACCGGTTCCGCGTTTCACTGCTCCGTAACCCTAACCCTAACGTCCTCCAATGGCGTCGTGTGATGACGACGCCTTCCCTCTCCTCCCTGGCGACACCTCTCAGAACCCTAATTTCATCCACTTACCCCCGCCGCCGCCACCTCAGCTCAGCCCCATTCTCACCACCAACACCGCCGCCGCACCAGATTGCAGCCCCGCCGAAACCGATGCCAACGGCGACGTTTACGGATTTCCGTACGACAACGGTTCAGATCTCAACAGATCTCGAGATGAGGTCAGCGATGGAGGAACGCCGTACAGCTACAACAAGAGAGCTAGGATTGCGCCGCAGCAACCGTCTGGTTCTGGCGGAGATTACCGGAAGGACCGAGAGGAGTGGAGCGACACCGCAATTTCGTGTCTTCTGGATGCTTACTTGGACAAGTTTACGCAGCTGAATAGGGGAAATTTGAGGGGGAGGGATTGGGAGGAGGTGGCAGCGACGGTGAGCGAGCGGTGCGAGAAGCAGTCAAAGACCGTGGAGCAGTGTAAGAATAAGGTGGATAACTTGAAGAAGCGTTATAAGTTGGAGCGGCAGCGGATGACTAATGGAGGGATCTCGGCGAGTCATTGGCCGTGGTTTAAGAAGATGGAGCAGATTGTTGGTAACTCGTTGCCTTCATCATCGAAGGCGGTTTCGGATGATGATCGGTTGGTCAGTGGTTCAGGGGCTAGCTCGGCTCGACAATCCAAGAGGTTGTTGGTTTAAATTTTTGTTGGATTTGATCACTTTTATAATATTGTTATTGTGGTATTTAGGTATTATTTGGATTTGTTGTAGAATTATGTGCCAATCGTTTTATTAGCTGCTGGGAACACGATTAGAACCCTAGACAGTATGTTGATAGGTGATGCTGGAAAAAAATTGAAACTGAAAACCCATATGACTAGTTTGGTATGCATAATCCACTATTCCATTCCGTGCATTTTGAACTATCATGGAATGAAATATTTACTCAAGTGACATGGAATGAAATGAACATTGCCTTATGCCATGCACCAAAATAGCCATCAGTGTGATTAAAGTCAGTGCCTTTGGAATATAAAAGTTCATGGGACACACCAAAAAGCTGATATTTGCCGCGATATGTCTGTGAAGATGTGAAGAAAAGTTTGTGGGTACTGATCTGTACATATGCTGATGCTCTGGAATGGGGAATTGGTCGAGGTTTCACATATATGGTCTTTGTTCTTCATTTAAGCTAGTCTTGCCGTGTACAGAGTATGGTATACTGAATAGCTGTAAATACCTGATCACTTCTATAATGGTGTTATTTTGCTATGGCTGTTCTATTTTAGGTACTATTTGAGCATGCAAAAGATGCAGATGCAAATTATTGCTGATATTATATATATGAAAGGGGGGAAACAAGCTTAGTGGTTGATTGATAAGTATTCTGAAAGCAAAACCCTTTGTGTTATAAAATTAGATGTCCTTAACTTTGATAGGTACTTTAAAAGAAAATCGGTCCTTGCCACTATAATTGCAAATGAGGAACTGTTAACTTATGGATGCTGGCTCTTCCAAATGCTGATGTCTTGGAAATAGATATTGGTTGACGTCATAAACCTGGCCTTTGTTGTTGATTTTCCGCTTAGTATTGAGCTCTACATCTGGTCTTATGTAAGAGAGATTAGTATTACATTCAAAATGATGTCAAGATCTATGCATCTGCTGCGTGGCTGTGTCATTGTTACCCTAGTGCAGTTTGGGTTCTTGACTAGTAGAAAATTACTGCATGGCTCTAGCTTAGATTATTTAGTACTCCATTTTACATGCCAGTTGTCTGGCTGGAATGAGATGCATACGTCAATCTTTTGTAACTTCAGTTTGGAAAAATGTAGCTATTATGAACGTTTCTAATGTGAAATTTTGAAATTCGTGTTTGGTTTGACAGATATACCTCGGCAACATCAAGCCCTGGTGGCCAGATTAATAGCATGAAACTGAAATCAATGACAAGCCCCAGATGGCGTAGGGTAGTGTTTAAAATTAGTGGTGCTGCAATGGTTGGAACTGGTTCTAACAGTATTGATCCAAAGGTTAGTTTTAATCCCGTGGTTTAATCATTCTCTGTACCTGTTTCACCATATTATTGCTTTGTTAGTAGGTGAAAGTTTTTGATTTTCCCTTTGATGTAGAGGAAAGGAGGGGAAACCATAGGAGTGGCTTGTTTCTCTATGGATGTGTAAGTGTTAAATGTAATAGATGCTAACTTCCTAATTTGTTTCTTGTTAATTGTAATAGGTCGCAGTGCTGATTGCTAGAGAAGTCTCAATGGCATGTCGTGCTGGTGTTGAGGTATTCAGTTTTTTCTCAATGATCGTCACTTGGAACATCGGGTATTTCCATTGCCTTAATTTGACCTACAACATGCATGCCCTCTTTCGTGCTCTAGGTGGCGATTGTAGTTGGCGGTCGTAATTTCTTTTGCGGAGATACCTGTGTAACAGAAACCGGCTTTGATAGAAGTACAGCATATCAGATTGGGTAATGTGGTTACTTTATTCTTCGAGTAAGATTGTTTTTCAAGATTAATATTTTTAAGATGACCCAAAAAAGGTTTTATGCGCGTGCCCGTAAATGCTGAGTTGTTAGTAGGCTTGATTCGTCTTGACCACATGTTAAAGCAACACATGCCACTATTTAACCTTGATTTGAAATCAATCCTGGGATTTGTTACAAAGTAATTAAAATATGTTAGAAGGAAATGAAATCTGCGACAGGAAGTTTGTTTTTGATCCAGCTGTTGAATGTTTTTGTTCTATAGCTCATTAGCAGTGTCTTTGCAATTGTACCAGTATGATGGCAACTGTGATGAACTCCATACTACTGCAGTCAGCTTTAGAGAAGATGGGGGTTGAGTCTCGTGTCCAATCTGCGTTTGCAATGCCAGAGGTTGCTGAACCGTACAGTAGGCAACGGGCAATCCGGCACCTTGAAAAAGGCAGGGTAGTGATATTTGGCGGTATTGGTGCGGGCACAGGAAATCTACTCTTCTCCACCGACACAGCAGCTGCTCTTAGAGCTTCAGAAAGTACGGCCCACGATCTGAGTAGAATGTTACATTCTAAATCACACTTCTTTTTTCAATTTACTTATTTGGTTAAAGGATGACTCACTCTTCTGTTCTTTCCTCCCCCTCTAGTACATGCTGATGCAATCCTTAAGGGTACCAATGTTGATGGCGTATATGAATGTGATTCCATTAGCAGTGTTGCATTTGAGCATATTTCCTTCAGGGAGTTGGCTTCTAGAGGTGCATCACCGATGGACATGATGGCAGTGACCTTTTGTGAAGAGAATGGAATTCCTGGTTGGTACACACTGTTTTTCTTTTTGCTGCTGTTAAACCTTATGAATGATTTCACTAGCATATGGAGTAACCGAACACTTCTTGCTGCTGCGTGATGATATGGTATACTTTAGTACTTCCATCATCCCAAAATGAGCCTCAAATTTTAACTCATTTTGGTCAACTTAATTAACTATTGATCAAATATTTATAAAAGAATTTACAAGTTATGACAAATATATAAAAAATGTTTTTGATAAATTACTTATTATTCTTATAATGACTAAATTATTAAATCTAAAACATGATAAATATTTTGTAAATAATAGTTTGATATATTTTATGTTGACTTTTTAATAAGAAAAATTGTCATTCATTGTGGGACGGAGGGAGTAGTAAACTCAATGTGTTGATGGCAAAGTGGATCTTGCAGTTTGATGTGCAAAACTTGTTAACTAGTTTACCCGATTTCTTCGTTATCAAACTTACTTTTTGTCTTATGTGCAGTGGTGATTTTCAATCTTCATGAGCCTGGAAACATATCAAGGGCATTATCAGGGGAACAAGTTGGTACACTGATTGATCAAGCAGGGAGAGTTAGCTAACATAATGTGTGTATGGCATTTGAAGCTCACACCGTCTGATTACTGGAGTTTTCAGAGCATATATTAAATTCCAGGCAGGGTTTAGTATGAATCCAAGCAGGAAGGTGGGAGCTGTATACTGTATTATTGAACCTATTAACTTGGCACTTCAATAGTAATGGGTCTGGTTTACCATCCATTACTGGTGGTCTTGTAATATTTAAGCTGTAAATTAGTTTGGCGCGGGAAGTGAGCTGTTGCCTATGTGTTAACAAGAGTGTACTAATAGTAGTTCTGTGTTGTAGTTGAAGAATGAAATATAGAAGAAATTGTGACGAGTAGGACAATGATTTGATTTACTTGATGTACTTTGGTACTCGGTAATTAAAGCTTCATCTTCTTAAACAGATTATGGCTCCTCAAGTATTCACATTATTGCTACATGATGGTTGTTGCTGCCTATCTTCCTGGCTTTTAGCACCGTGTGAAGTTCTTGTTTACTTGTGGATCCATGTTTTTCAAGCACCAGTGGTTGAGCATACAGCCCTTGAGGTAGCATTAAGGGGCGACGCGAGACCCCCTAATACTAGCAAGAGAATGGTGTCGATGGATGAGAACTTGTACCCCTCCCAAGAGAATGGCTGAATCGTATGATTGCGTTGTGGTTTGCTTGTTCGACACAAGTGTTGCACTGTGGCTTACTTGACGGCATCTCCTGTAAGTTTATCTTACGTCACTTGTTTGACCTTTTGTTTCTCAATTGATCTTGTGCTGTAAGGTACTTGTTTGACCTTTTGTATCTCGTATGTGATTGATCTTATGCTGTAATGTATTTGTTTGACCTTTTGTATCTCGTCTGAGTTATCTTATGTTATCGTACGATTCCTTCCCACGCCCTTCAGAACTAAAAAAAACATCAACAAATTGGAGATGAATGTAATTGACATGCCGTTTCTTTCTCACTGGAAGACACCCAGAACTAAAGCCCTGAGGCATCCCGAGGGGGGCCTTTTGCCGAGGATGTAAAAAGACTAGACTACCCTCATACTTCCCTAAATAAAAAGAACAAAAAAGGAAAAAAAAGGAAAAAGAAAAAGAAAAAGAGATGAAACCACCAGCGGGTACAAAAGAAAAGTCGGGTAAAGATGAAAGATAAACATCAAGATGGAAGATAAAATGCTTTAATGCAAACACAAGCAAGCAAATGACGGGTAAAAAAGAAAATGCTTCAATCATGAGCAAAATAAAGTTAAGAAAAAGAAGGTCAAAGGTGGGGACTTTGGAGACATGGGCATAATTTTATTGGAGGGAGAGTGGAGACACCATAATTAATAAAGTACTCCGGCAGAGCATCAACCAATGAAAGTCCAAAGGACAAAAAGAAAAGAGATTTGTCTGTCTTCCTCCCTCCTCTTCTTCTTCTTCTTCTTCTTCTTCTTCTTCTTCTTCCTCTGCATCACTCATCCCTACTTGCGCACTCCTTTGAGCGTGCCCATGTTGGCCCAAAAGAAATCAGGATTGCATTTAGTAGTAAAAAATTATAGTAGCAATGTTTCAAGTTTACTCATACTATAGCCAAAGAAAAAAAATTACACTCTCTTGTTCGATCTTTGGTATTGAAGACCAAGCAGATCTTCCACCCCTGAAATTTTTTAAATAAATCAATACGAGAACCATACAGATATTACAAATTACAGAAAAAACACAACACATTAAGAATCTATTAGCTCCCCTTCCACAAATGGGAAGAACCCATCAAGAAATTTTTAACTTTGGAGCACAGTGATCATGAGCAGCCTCGAAAGACGGACCAATCAATCTTCGGTGGTAGCGAGTGAGGGAGAGAGAGAGTTGCGCGATTCATCGCCGTCTTCCCCTAATGGAGATTGCTCCACTCTAATGTCCTCTATCATTTTAGCCACTTCAGACATACTAGGCCTTTTCTCAGGCTGTGCTGCCACACATGCCATCCCCACATGAAGCATTGCCACCAGCTCCTCCTCAATGTTCTTATACCTCAACAGTTCTTGATCAAACACTTCGGCCGTCCACTCGTCCCTCACCACCGATCGGACCCATTTAGGCAAATCCATCCCTTGGTCCTGGTCCTCTAATTCCTCGACTTGTGGATGCGTTGTTGGTGAAGGGTATTGCGATGGAGCTCTCCCAGTAAGCATTTCCAGCAGTAACACCCCAAAGCTGTATACATCAGCTTTCTGAGACAGCCTCTTGGTTTCGGTTTGCTCGGGTGCTTTATATCCTCCTAATCTTGCTGTGGCATGAGCAGGGTTCAAAAGCAGGGACAGCCCAAAATCAGAAATGCAAGCAACACCATTCTTATCGAGCAACACATTCGAGGACTTCACATTCCCATGAGGAATTCTTGAAGATGTAAACTCTTCGTGGATACGAGCAAGCCCACGAGCTGCACCTAGTACCAAGCTGATCCTTGTAGTCCAGTCTAGAGGAATTCTTCCCGGACCTCTATGACCTATTTTCATCAACAAAATCAATCATGTTCATCAGCCCAATTCATAGTAGAATTGCTTGTAATTTCCAGTCAAAATTTGAATATATGATCATATATACATCTTGATCATGATCCCAATTCAAAATGTACGTACTAGTATTAAAACCAAATTTATCAGAGTAGACTATCTACACGTGATCATTTACATACCATAATTTTCATCGCAATCCTATTAGATCTGGGAATAATTTGACAGAGAACTTACCATGAAGAAGTGAGTGCAAGCTCCCATTTGGTAAATAATCATAAACAAGCAACTTCTCTTCTTTGGCATAATAATAAGCTCTGAGCCTAACCACATTTGGATGCTTCAATTTCCCAATAACATCCATGTACTGCTCAAACTCCTTCCTCCCACACGGATTCGCATCCTTCAACCTCTTCACAGCCACCGCGCACCCATCCTCCAGCAACGCCCTATACACCGTCCCCAAGCTCCCTTTCCCCAACATCTCCGCCGATGCCTTCAGCAAATCTTCCAACTCGAACTGCTTCTTCCTCTCGAAAAACACCAATTTGCTCCGGTCCGTGGCATTAGTCCCATCACTGTCTTCACCTCCATTGCTCGCAAACACTTTCTTTTCGCTTCCATAACTACTCCCACTCTTCCTCTCCTTTTCGGACCCGTACTTTGAATTAGAATCTCTCGAGTATCTTCCGCAGTAGTAAGCTACGGCGAATGAAACTATCACTAGTAGTACTACAGAGTTTGCAATAACTATTGCAACTATGGCTCCCGGGTTAAGTCCTTTGCGCCTTTTTGTTTCGTCTATAATCGTCGTCGTGGGCAATGAGCTCGGGTTTGATTCCACGATTGCTGGCGGTGTATTTGTGAAAGAACAAGCACGAAACGGGCTTGATCCGCAAAGACCCTCATTGCCCGAAAAGCTATTTCGGCCGAATTTCCGCACAATGGCATCCGGCAACTCACCGTACAGCTCATTGTTGGAAAGATTGAGTTGTTTGAGTTGCGGTAACGATGAAAGGGACGGAGGAATTTCCCCTGAAAGTTCGTTGTTTTGAAGATGGAGAGTGAGGAGGCGAGTTAAGTTTGTGATTTCCACCGGGATGGGTCCTTTTAGGTTGTTATCGGATAAATCAAGGCGAAGAAGGCGGTTCAGAGACGATATTTCCGGTGGTATTTCGAGGGAGAAGTCATTGCCGGAGAGGTAAACATGTTTGAGGTTGGTGCAGTTGGTGATGGGGGAAACGGTGCCGTTTAAGCGGTTGTTCCGCAGGTCAAGAATGCGGAGCTGGTCGAGGGAGGAGAGGTGATCGATGGGGCCGCGGAGGTTGAGGTAAGGTAGGGTGAGGGAGGTTACGCGGTTGTCGGTGCAGTTTACGCCGCTCCAGTGGGCGGAGCAGGCGGTGGAGGTGGTGGTGGGGAGGGTCCAGTTGGAAAGGAGGGTGCCGTGAGTGTCGGTTTGGGAGCGGAAGAGGAAGAGCGCGGCGGTGTCGGTGGTGGAGAGAGAGAGTGGGGTAGAGAGAGAAATGGAGAGGAGGAGGAGGAGGAAAGAAGAGTGAAGCTCCATCGGGAGAGCTTACGCGGGAAGGGAGCGGGATGAAGTGCGGTTTTAAAACTATAACGGAAAGCAATGCTACTGGTTTATTATTATTATTAGGATTTTTTTTTGCATTTTAAGCCTTAATATTTTCGTCAAAAGGTCAAAAGGACTCGCATGTCTAA
>JAOTQG010123267.1:0-10484 GCA_025631175.1 Iris virginica | reverse complement strand
CTTCCGCGCATCGTATAGTGTGTTATCGTTGCGTCACTCCCCGGGAAACGTGACGTCACGGGACTCGGGGCGCGACAAAAACACTGCTCTGATACCATCTTGAGATGGTATCAAGAGACTAATGTTAATTGATACCATTAGATTAATTTCTTTCTTTGTACAATAGGCTACTTATAGTACAAATTCTAGTCTAGTATAGTAATGATCGATTACAAATCAATTCCTTCTAATTTAGCTCCTAGAAATCATCCCCTATATTTGACTTCCTGATTTCATGCCTGATTGACAGAATCAATTTCCATATGGTCATGCACGGTTCTTAGAAAGGCGAAATTAATCAAATTGAAATCGCTTGATCGATTTAGCAATCATCAAAAGCTTTATAGTCAGTCTCTTCACAATTGACATCAACCAAAACTTTTGACAAAAGTAGAGCTGACACGGGGAAGATTAGTAGCAGCGATTGCCATGAATCCGAAAAGATTGTACCTCGGGATTCAGACTGTTTTCCGCAGAATTTTCAAGTTGTTGATTGAAAATAGTGGTCGGGTTGAGTGATGTCATAAGTTCGAGCTCAAATGGATGGGGATATGGGATTTCTTTGGGTATGGAAATGGAGTTGTGTCTGGGGCTTGGCCCATTTGGGGACTCCATTATTATTAAAATTGAGAGATCTAATTACTATTTTCGCATGAAAAAAATGTTAAAGAACAGAAAAAATGATAAGGAAGAGGTATTATTTACGGAGAATTAATGATGAAAATAGTTTAAGTAATAATTTTATTTTTTGTATTTAGAAGGGCATAAAGAACTTCTTAATAAAGGTTATTTTTGTCATAAATTTTTATGTATTTAACTTAGTAATTGTGTGCTTTGCAAATAGCCGCTCTCATTAGTAAATAGCTTGTATAATTAGGAATATAATCGTATAATGAAAAAGTAAATAATAAATATTTAAAGTGTTTTAAAAATTTTAAAATATTTAAAAATAAAACATTAGATCAATATAAATGAGAGGGTGGAGTAATATAATCCTTCATGCTGCAGCCTGCAAGCCAACATCCATAGATCCGTACCATAATCATATTAAAATGACTTGCGACCTGTCATTTGAATTATTTTAATAAGGGGTGTCAATTCAAAGCGATGCAACTGCGATTTGGAATCGGATCGAACCCACTCGATTGACATCGTTTAATTTGGTTTGAATTTACACAAAAATTTAGTGGTTTGATTTTATTTGTAATTTTACCACTTAATCCATCAAACCATGTCACCAAACCACCATCCCTCTCCCTTTCATATAATTATTTTCTTTTACTAATAAGTTTGTTTCCCAAATAAATTTTCATAAATAATGAATTTTTCTCTCCAATTATTATCGATAATTTCTTGTGCGAATAAATTTTATTTTTTATTATTATTTCGAATAATTTCATACTTAGCATGTATTATAATTAATTTATTCATATATCATTATATTAAATTTAATAATTTACAAAATAATTATTCAAAATCGCTTGAAATAAAATTCATTTTGAAAATTTGAAATCCAATATCAAACCATGGTTCAAATCAAACCCCATCATTACGGTTGGGGAAATTTGGTTTATGCAAAACCAAAAAGACAATCCTTGGTACTATTTATAGTATATGTACAAGATGATTTTTGCACTGTAGAAATTATCACATCATGAATAGTTGCTTAGGAGGGAGAGAGAGAGAGATGAGGGTGGAGGGATAGCATTACCGGAAACACAAAGCAGCAGTGGGATCGTGTCTTAAAGACACGGGCAAGTGCCTAGTACATACATACATACATACATACATACATACATACAGGAATCTTATTAGTGAAGAACAAATTAAAAAGCATACCATGCACTATGAAATATTGAAACTTTTCAGTTATCCGTTTAAGTTTGGAGCTGATAAGGCGCCATCGTTGTCTCAAACGTAACGTCCTTCTTGGCGAGGCAATCCGTGTAGTGCTCTTCAAACTCTCGGAACTTGTATGATTTGTAACGAGGCGGAGTGCTGAGCTCTTTCGCTGGTCTAATGATACACTCTCTATCCGGACCTATGAAGCTTACTATAGACATTCGATCAGCCTCTGAATTTGTCACTCCACGGTGCACACAACTTCTTAGCTTCCCGTTACTTATTACCTGCGTAGATCATCAAAAAATTCACTACTTGAACAGTAGCACGTCGAAGAAGATAACAAACTGCCAGCAATATATACAGAGGTCATATATATATTTTGAGCGCTACCTCGAGCTGATTAGCTATTATGACGACAAAGGCGTTGGGATGAGGATCGAGGCCAACCCATTGACCATCCTTGTTGGTGATCTGGAGCC
This sequence comes from Iris virginica, assembly GCA_025631175.1. Lineage (NCBI taxonomy): Eukaryota > Viridiplantae > Streptophyta > Magnoliopsida > Asparagales > Iridaceae > Iris > Iris virginica. The sequence goes on along the minus strand of JAOTQG010123267.1, from coordinate 8,121 downwards.
CATAAGCATCTTGTTGCAGTAGGGTTATGAGATATGCATCACAGTGTACCCCAATTCCCATTGCCAGATTTGGCTGTGGGCAGGGTGGGTAATGGTTCACCACAATTCCTAGCTGCTTGCTCAGTTCTTGAGAAAAATACCCTTGCTTAATCCCCAGTCCTTCACAAATTAAATCCAAAATCCTCGAGGCCAGATCCTTCACTTCTCTTGAATACGTCCCCAACACTTCCCTGAAATATCAATTTTACGCAAAAAGAACAAAAGCAACATCCTTAAAACTAAACGAATTAATTATTCGTCAAGGCGAATAAGAGACATATGCATGATTAATGAAATCTTTTCATGGTATTTGCAGAATATTTAATTCACCGATATCTGGCGGGGTTTTGAGGCCAAGATTCAATGTGCTGTTCGAGGAGAGGGAAACAAGGGAGTTTGAAAGAGTCTTTCCAGCAATGGATATCCTCTGTATCATAGTTGTAACCACTCGTGTAGAGGCGCGGGTGCTCATCAAATTCAGAAGAGCAAAATCTTTCTCTATCCTTTACCGGCAACGTGAAAAACTCCAAATTTAACTTCATAGCTTCTTGCATAATTTCTTCGGAGATTCCATGATTGATCACCTGTTTGTGATGAATCACTTTTTAGTCAATGGTCTGCATGTTTCAACTTCAGAAACTTGCTGAATTCAGTAAAAATAGACATATCTATAAGATTTTAGTTTAGTATGAACCTGAAATACTCCAAACTCATTGCCGGCATCTATCATTTGGTCCAGTAAATCAGCACGACTTCCCTCGCTCGCTGCTGCTAAATTCCCAAGATCAATCACAGGGATCTCCTTGCAAACTGAAAAGTTATCGGGTCTTTTTTCCGGTGGCATTATATAATTTGGAGGCAAGGCTTTAACGTTTCCGCACCAGCTGGATACAAGTGAATCCATCCCCACCAATTTCAGGAGTTTGTGTTATTTGGGAAACTTTTGCTTGGTGATTGAACTGGGCACATTCATGTTGCTCTATTTAAAAGGAGTTTTTTTTTTTTTTTTTTTAAATGAGTTTAAATTATTACCCATAAAATAAACTTAAATGCTTTCCTCTGTGCCTCCATGAGGAGGACCAGTGACTCCTTTCCTTTCGCTGGTCCTCACTATGAAATTTGTTAATCTTCGAGGAGGCAGATTAAATAGTTTTCTAGTCGCCATGTCTGAATCAAGCATGCATCTTTTAACGTAAATATGAAACTTAGCTCATACAATAAGTTTAATGTTACTATCAGCCGGGTCTTAGGCAGGAGTTCAGATTTTCTATCTCAAATGATATCTCATTTTCTATCGTATAAATTCTGACATTATTGGGACAGAAAATTCAAATTTCTTAGACGGGGACCAATCACACTCCTTTTGTTTTGGTTCGGCGACTCTGATTAGGCCTTCCATTTATTTATTTATTTATTAAAAAAAAGAGATAAATGACACTCTCGAATCTATGTCTACATCAAAGTTTATTTCCTGCAAAATCTTGTTGGAAAGAAGCCACAAAAAACCCAACAGTACGTTTGAGGCAATTTGAATACCAAAACACGTTACTTTTATACTTCGATCTGTGATAATCACCCAATCAGTTAATGTGATTACCGCGGTTAAGTTTACTCCTTCAGTTCAATAACTTCTGTAACTTTTGCAGTTTTGCCTCCATCAGATCCTGCGAGGAGAATTAGAAAGTACCGTTTAAGTTGAGTTCAGAGATCATAGATCGTTAAAAAAATTCCAGACTTCACTAGCTTCCGTAATGCTTTGGTGATTTTTGATGATATGATATAAAATTTTGCAATGATCAAAACGAAAAAATAGGAGAGAAAGAAAATAATAGGACCCATCAAATATTAAAAGTTAAATATTATATTACATCACATTCTTCATCCAAGCGCCCAAAGTGAAACAGAGAATGTAATAGTGAACAAAATTTCAACCACCATATCTAATAACGGCAATACACTCATAATCTATCATATTCCAAGGATCCTTTGCACCAATCCAAAGCAAAACAAAAACGGAAACCTCCTATTTCTCTCTCTGATTCCCTAGACAGTGCCATTTTTGGTAATCATTGATGCATCGTCGCCCCAAGACGGCCTTTTCGACAACTGCAACAGCTAGTTTGGTATGCAAGATTCACAATTCTATTCCATTCTTTGAACTATCAAGAATGATTATACTAAAATGACATGGAACGGTGCCACATACCAAACAATCAACAAGAGCCTCCTAGGTTGGTATATCTTTCTTCTAGCTGCCTCAACAGCCTCCTCACCCAGGCTGACCTGCAACTCAACAATGCTGGATGCTGAATTCTTGGCCTGCTTGCTCAGAGCAGTTCTTCTGTTCCAGTTAACTTAGCAAATTCAGTTTCGTCAATAGCCCCCTTTTTCAGCCTTTTCAGCAGACGGTATTCGCGAGTCAACTCCTCGTCGTCCTCAGCTGATTGAGCAGCACGCCTTTGCTTGGCAGTTTTCTTTCTCATTACTGTAGTCGCAGGAACTGCAGTTGGCTTGGGTTTCTGCAATTTGGGTTCTTTCTGTTGCGCGTCTTTCTTTGCTTTCAGGTTCCTTTTTCTTTGTTTCTCCCGCGATTTATCCCTGAACAACAAGATTACATAACCAGTCAAATAATGGAAGAAATTTAAGGTCGTAAACAAGCCAAGCCGATTTTTGAGTGTTCGAGCTTAAGTCTTTCAGTTTTAACTCAATTACTTCCCCAATCAGACGTCAAGCGGAGCTTTACTCGCGCCTCAATTCAACAATACTGTAAATCATAAAATTACTGAACGGTATTGATCATCCTACTCATTTGAAGCCAAGCTAATGGAGCTAGGTTCATTTATTTTTTAGTTGAAAAAATCATAGGAGCATAATTACTGGACTGCATACATTTTGTCATCACTGAACTTTTTGAAGCCGACCCGAGTTGGGTTCATTTATGCTCGAGCTCAACACAAGTCGAGCCACGCTCAAGGCAGCTTGTTTATTAAATAGCCCTACTAATCGTTCCTAATTTCTCCTGTTTTCCACAAAGGAAATATAAACTCCTACTTTATGTCGTAAATGTTGAGAAACCAGTAAGCAAACAAGTAGAAGCAAATTGTTAATGGCTGTGTTGACAATTTTATAACACTGAAGTTCCCAAATTTACTGCCAAACTTGTGTGTGTTGGTGGGAAGGGGGGTTGGGGCAGTTATGACTCTGTATATACTTCCATATAATTAATAACGTATCTTACTTGAACTTGATCGACTCCAAATTGATATCTTCAACTGGTATGAAACCCTCGGTAGAAAGTGACAGTTGCTTAACTTCCGACACTAATGGAAGCTGCAATAAGCCAAATCCCATACCCAATTTGCCAATCTCAAGTTCTTTCCACCTGAAATGAAAGATGGATATTTAAACAAGATGGCACAGAAACATCTCACAGATGAGTAGATATAACTAAAGGTCTTGCGTTTAACCTAAAAATGAAAGAACAATGGTGTTCTTTATAGGCACGAATGTAAGAAACAAATGCTCTGAGTCCTTTTTCCATGACCGCACGATCCTTTTTCGCAGCGGAACGTATCTGAAAGAGATAGTTAAACCAACGTTGAGAAACTCCGTCACTTGTGTGAGTAACAGCAAAGAAGGTTGGCAAATTATCATATACAATGTCTAAGCTTCTTCATGCGTATGTAGAAAACAGATGGGCTGAAGCAAAAAAATACACACTTGACAGGTGAAAGCCTAAACAAAGTATGCAAGCAAAGATGCCAAAGGATGAGAAAATATTGCCTCAGCTTCTTGGTAACACGAGGGACGAAGCAAAATGTAAGATGGAGGATTAAAACAAGTTGCTGCTTACATGAGGGACAACATCAGGCACATCCTGAGAGCACTCTCTCTCTTCAAGCGGTATCCTTCTTATACGCAGGAATTCTACATAGTCTTTCTCCTAAATGCATATTAAAACGAGTGTATTCAGTTAATAATGTTTCAAAACTACTTATGTAAATGTTTTTTTAAGAAATGAATCATCCAGCAAACTGAAACAGTGATCAAAACTGAGTAGCAAACCTTTGGTAGGAGAAACACTATGGCATTTCCTCTTCGTCCCAAGCGAGCAGTTCGGCCAACTCTGTGTACGAACACATTCGGATCTTGAGGAGGGTCATACTGCAGAAGCCATAGGAAGATCTCGGTACAGATATACGTTGACTACATATATTTATCTTAAAGTCCCAAAATAATTGATAAAAAGCCTGTGTTGGGTTGAGCTGTATATTTATTTTTAAAAGAAGAAACTCAAGGTAATTAATACATTCATTCATTTTTCTGAAACAATGTTAGGATACCCATGTTTTGGCGTAACCACATAATTTCCCTTGATAAGCAGACTCATATACCAAAAACCTGTCCAATATTTGACATTTTTAGGGCAACCTAATTACCTTTTGGCTGAAATCTTATAGTCTAAATTTACTAGCTCGTATTGAACAATAAAAGTTGTTTTGAGAAAGGAACCGGAATACGCCGCTGGAGGGAGTACATAAAGGGTCCTAAAATGGGATTCCGACACACACATACATTATAATACGCACAGTGGAAGCAGAATGACTTCAGTGAGCAACATGAAACTATCCCATATAATTCTGCCTGGCATACTAAAGGAGCTATTTTCAAAATTTATCTTTAGAAGCTGACAAAGAAGTCGTCTTCGGAGCCCGAAACATATGTTGTACAAATTTGTTTATTTTACAGCACTATCCAGACTAAGTTACCCAAGCACCTCGACATGAAGCTCCAACCAACAAAAAGATCATAATTCAGTAGGTAATTGTATCACAGATAATTATGCATTTAGTTCTCGAGGACTAAGAGTAGGAGGAGACTACTGTATATTTGTATGTAACTCAAGTAGCACCCTGATGGCTAAACTCTACTCCCTACGTTCCTTTTTAAGGGTCCCTTTTTAGACATTTTTTTGTTCCTATACAAGTATCCCTTTCGTATTACCAAGATGCAATTAATATTTTTTCCACTTCTACCCTTATTAATTGTCTCTTGAGTTTCTCTACATCTAATAATAAGATGTCATATAGAAGCGCAATATGGTAAAATACTCTTATGTTTTTGTTAGTTTCAAAATCTTCCAATCATTTTCTTAATATTTATGCAATGTAAAAAAGGGACACTTAAAAGGGAACATAGGGAGTAACACAGAGGGGGGGGGGGGGGCTAGAATAGCCAGAATATTGGTGGAAACAACAGTTACCCGCCGAACCATGCTTGAGTTACCACAAGCTTCACCAAGGAGTATAATGGTTTACACTGGTACAGGACGTTTACGACAATGAGTGGCCCTATCATATGAAAGGAACTACACTTTGAAGACTCGAAATGATGTAAATATAATGTACCAAACATGTTAAACCACAAGCTTAAGAATTTACCGAGCAAAGTATGAGCCTAAAAAATTGAAAATGATGTCTGCAGTAGAACCCTAGGCAGAGATCTAGAAATCAACAGATCAGGATACATTTAGCTTCTTCAAGAACGGCTCCACTTGTCGAGCAGCAGTATGGGGTGAAAGTTCACCATTCATTATTTCAAAAACAAATCGAAGCAGCAGTAAGGAGATAGCTCACCCAACAAAAAAACTTCAGTCCTTTCTATACGTTCAACAGATCACAATCATCCAGGTAAGTAGTAACAATCCGCTTACCTGTACTATACAATCAACACCTGGAATGTCAAGTCCACGTGCCGCGACATCAGTGCACAGAAGAATGCCACTCGAAAGATTTGTAAACGATGCTAATGCTTTCTCCCTCGTAGTCTTGACAAAACAAATGTGAAAGGAAACCGATACCATAATTAGTAAGTTTATGAGAAAATTTTAATTGAGCGCATACGATATGTACCTGCTTCAGCTTTCCATGAAGGGAAATTACTGATAAACCCTTCAAAGTAGCAAGACATGGAAGAACAGTGCCCCAGTAATCAACACAAGCACAAGTCATAAAATAGCTGCACAAAATAGGTAACTCGTTCACAAAATCTACAATGCTGAATCTGTCACTGGCCAGAAGTATAATAAACAAGAAATTTTCAAACATCCTTGACTCACATTATCATTTTCTTGGATTTGTTCTTAACAAGAAGATCCACAAGTTGTGAAGATCTTTTATCTGCTTCGCATTCAATATACTGCAGAAATTGAATATCGTTAACACTGTTTCCTTTCCACTACCTCAGGCAAGCAATTTTTTTTGAATCCTCAACCAAACAATAATCAATTAATAAGGATTAAACTTGGATATGACATGCCTCAATAAGAAGTCCTGAAGGCGTTTTTGAGGAGGATAATTGTTGTGTTGATGTAGACTGGCTGAGCACTTTTGTTTCTACCTGAACTTCAACCCTCACGGGATTCCTTAATCCTGCCTTGGCAAGTTCTTCAACTGCCTCAGTTTGGGTAGCTGAAAAAAGCCCCGTCCTACGAAGCTTTGGTAAGCTAGAAATAATGGAAGTTATCTGCTTCTGGAATCCCATGTCCAGTAGCCTATCAGCCTCATCTAAAATCAGAATCTGAGCAATCACAAAAAATGATCATAAAAAAGATTTCAGATACGACAGATAACAATCGTAATTATCCAATGCAAGCAAAGGTTACCAAAAAAAAAAAAACTTTATCCCTAAACTATCATCTCGCAAATCATTCCATTAACCCAGAGTGGAAACCAAAGCATGCTGCAATTACATCAGATTCTAATGATGTGAACTATGTAAACAAGCAACAGTAATGTTATACTAATGTTATTACCTCAAGGTTCCTGAAATCCAAAATGTCCATCCGTTCCATAATGTCATGAAGCCTACCAGGCGTGCCAATTAATAAATTTGTTCCTTCCTCTTCTATTTTCCTCATGTCTGTTTTCACTTCTGTTCCCCCAACAAGAAGCATTGGCTTAACATTATCTAATGTAGCTATAAAAGGTTCAGCAACTTTAAATATTTGTGAAGACAGTTCCCTTGTAGGAGAAACAATTACCCCCATCACCTGTACAAATTGCTAAAAATAAGTATCTTCCACAGCTCCTAATTTGAAACTTATTACTCAGAATCGGATTGGTAGGTCAAAGCTGTGGCCGTGTTAAATGCTTGCCACGTCGTGTTAAACAAAATACCTGGTGAGGTTTGGCGGGAGAGGAAGAGCGGCGGAGAATCTCCACCAGGGGGACCACGAAGGCTAGGGTTTTTCCGGAACCGGTGGCGGCATCGACGGCGACGTCCTTGTAGCTGCAGAGCAAGGGTATGGAGGCGGCTTGAACCGGTGTACAGAACTCGAAGCCGGAACTTGTTAGGGCTTCGACGACTGATTCGGAGAGAGGCGGAGTAAGGTCGGAGAAGCGAGTAGTTGTTAGGGCTCTGTTTGGATTGGGTGATTCAGGCGACGCCGCCGCCATGGTCGAGTTTTTCGAGTTTACTGCAACCGCCGTTGTATTTGAGCAGAATGCGCGAGCGAGCAAACGTCGAGCCTATTAGAAATTAGAAATGGCTGAGTTACAATTTTATCCTTTGGTTGGAGGGGAAATAGGATGTGTTTGGTCAGTGTTTACGAGACTTTCTGCATCATACGAAGAATATTTTTTTTATAAGAAAATATAGGTTGTATTTTTTACCGTGATTTTTCATCTAAATTTTTTTAATTTTTATTTTTTTTAAATTTAATTTCATACTCTTTTTTTTTCTTTCTTACTTTTTATTATTAATTTTTTTTTTTTGACAGATAAGGATCAGATTGGTGAAGATGTGGGCGCCCAATTGTCGTAAATATGGCATGGAGCGGACATCCATCTCGCATTTTTACTTGCTGAGTATTGATCACTTATCATATCCCATTAAAAATCTGCCTGAAGATCAATAAATATAAAAATTTATTATAATTATCCATCCAAACGTAATCATAACTTTTTTTTTCGTATTTTATTGCTATTCAAATAAAACTAAAAAAATATATAATTGAAAGACTTTTATACCCTTCACAAACAGTAGCTTTTCATTCAACATTTTACGCTATAAGCGAACATT
>JAOTQG010123256.1:0-10485 GCA_025631175.1 Iris virginica | reverse complement strand
TGCTAGTAGTCGAGCAATGTCATTGCTATTTGGAGCCCTTAAGTATTGAACGCCATATATCTCTACAATTGTTTTCACAAACTCTCTAAGACAAACCAAGGTAGTACTCTCTCCGATTCGGACATATTCATCCATAGAATCTGCTGATTAGCCATACGCAAGCATTCTCATGGCTGCCGTGATCTTCTGAAGGGAGGACAAACCAGGAACACCAACAGCATCGGATCGTTGACGAAAATATGCATTGCGAGCTACCACCTCATCAACAATTCGGCAGAAAAGAGGACGACTCATACGAAACCTCCTTCGAAATAAATTTGAAGGATACACGGGATTCTCACAGAAGTAGTCAAGATAGAGTCTTTCATGACCTTCTTGCCTACCACGATTAATCACTCGGTGTCCCGGAATGGAACCACGATGGCCCCTAGTCCGTCCTTGACTCGTCTCTTCCTCTTGTGCTGATGCTATGATCGTCTCGAATTCATCATCAAACTCGTTGTTCATATAATCTAAAATATTTGGAAAAGGAAACATTTCACAAGCAAAAATAGATGAACTTTGATAATAAAGCTAATGTGAAGAAATGATAAATAACTGATGAAAGATGATCTTATTTATAGTTGAACTTTAATGTTTAGGCGGTTCAATTTAAAATTTGAATTTGAAAATTTAAAATTTTCAAAATTTGTCAGTTTAAAATTTTTAAATTTTAAAAATTCGGTTTTATATTTGAATTCAAATTTATATCAATTCATTTTGAATATTTTAAATTTTGATGGTTTTATTTTGAATTCAAATTTCAAATATAATTTTAATTTTTGCGGTCTTTGATATAATTTAAAATATTTTAATTTATTATAAAGTATAAATTTATATTAATATTAAATAATAAATAATAATAAATTTTTACCTTCTCAAATATACCTCTCACAGTCTCACCCTTGGAATACACAAAAAATATGTGTTCATATTTACCTCTTTAATTTACCTTTTCACCATTAGAATTGATTACATTTTAAGAGGGTAAATAATACTTTATGGGGAGGCAAAGGAAGGAAATGCCTCTTCATTTTGCCTCCTCCCTTGGAAATGCTCTTAGCACTGGTCAAGTTTATGATACTGTAAGTGAACAAACGACGTCGTATGATCTGGCACAAGTCGTTAGTGAATGGGAAGAAGTTCGTTATCAGTTAAAACCCTAAACCCCAACAGTAGTAAATTATGGTTGTTTATCCGGAAATGGCGGTGTCAGCTAAAACCCCTTCCTTCCCCACACACCACCACTACTCCGACCTTCCCTACCACCACCCTCTTCACACCCAAACCCAGGGACTCAAAACCGCAAACTCCTCCCTAGCCACTTTCCCACCCCATCACCACCATTTTTCTCTTCGAAGACCTCACGAAATTTCTGTTCTTAACGGCAACTACTCCATCGACACCAGAGACCCCAACTTTCACATATGCCAACTCTGCCTTCATGGCAACTTAGAACAAGCTCTAAAGCAGCTAAATTCAATGCAAGAGCTTCAAATTTCGGTCGAAGAGGAGACTTACGTTGCTCTGGTCAGGCTCTGTGAGTGGAAGCTAGCTGGCAATGAAGGCTCTCGTGTTTACGATTTAATATCGAGTTCCATGGGGCAATTGAGCCTCGCGCTTGGTAATGCACTTTTGGGTATGTTTGTGAGGTTTGGTAATATGGTGGATGCGTGGTACGTGTTTGGTAAAATGGCTGAGCGGGACGTGTTTTCTTGGAATGTGTTGGTTGGTGGGTATGCGAAAGGTGGGTATTTCGATGAAGCATTGAATTTGTATCATCGGATGTTGTGGGTTGGGGTTAGGCCTGATGTGTATACTTTCCCTTGTGTTTTGAGGACTTGCGGAGGTGTGCCGGATTTGGTTCGTGGCCAGGAGGTTCATGTTCATGTCTTGAGATTTGGGTATGAAGAGGATGTCGATGTGGTTAATGCTTTGATCACTATGTATTGCAAGTGTGGGGACATGGATAGCGCGGGGACGGTGTTTAATGGAATGCCTAGGAGAGACACAATTTCTTGGAATGCCATGATTTCAGGTTACTTTGAGAATGGGGAGTATTTGGAAGGATTGAAGTTGTTTCTTCTTATGCTTGAGAACTTTGTTCTGCCAGAGTTGAGGACCATGACTAGTGTGATTTCAGCTTGCGACCTTCTTGGTGATGAAAGGTTGGGAAAGGCTGTTCACGGGTATGTGGTGAAGACAGAGTTTGGGGCGGATGTATCAGTTCATAACTCGTTGATACAGCTGTACTGGAGTGTTGACAACTCGGGCGAAGCTGAGAAAGTTTTTACTAGAATTGAATTTAAAGACGTGGTATCCTGGACCGCGATGATTTCAGGTTACGAGAACAACGGATTGCCTGATAAAGCTGTGGAAACCTTCAAGATGATGGAGGTAGAAGGTGTTGTTCCGGATGAGCTCACTATTGCTAGCGTTCTCTCTGCATGTGCATCTTTGGGGCTTCTAAATATGGGTATTAAGCTGCATGAACTTGCCATAAGGAGAAAATTAGTATTTTATGACATAGTTGCAAACACTCTGATTTATTTTTACTCAAAATGTAGATGCATTGATAAGGCTTTGGAAGTATTCCACCACATTCCTCATAAGAATGTGATTTCTTGGACTTCCATCATCGACGGCCTTCGGATTAATGAGCGAAGCTTCGAGGCTCTTGCTTTCTTTAGGCAAATGACACTCACTCTTAACCCCAATTTTGTTACCTTGGTTTCTATCCTCTCTGCATGTGCTAGGGTCGAAGCTTTGATATCTGGGAAAGAGATCCATGCCCACGCGTTGAGGACTGGGTTAGGGTTTGATGGTTATTTGCCCAATGCGTTACTAGACATGTATATCCGGTGTGGAAGGATGGAAATTGGCTTAAAACAGTTTTACGCACAACAAAAAGACATCGTCTCTTGGAACATTGTACTGAAAGGTTATGCACGCAGAGGACAAGGGGCACTTGCTGCGAAGCTATTTGGCAAAATGGTGAAAACCAAGTTAAAACCAGACGTCGTTACATTTATTTCTCTTTTATGTGCTTGCAGTAGATCTGGAATGGTGACTGAAGGTTTAGAGTATTTCTATACCATGAAAGACAAGTATTTTGTTACCCCAACTCTTAAGCATTATGCTTGTGTGGTTGATTTACTTGGACGTGCTGGGAAATTGGAAGATGCCCACAGCTTTATACAGGGAATGCCTATAAAACCAGATTCAGCCATTTGGGGAGCCTTATTAAATGCATGTAGGATCCACAGGCAGGTTGAGCTTGGAGAGCTAGCGGCTCAACAAATTTTCAAGACAGATAACACAGATGTTCGGTTTTATAATCTCTTGTGTGATCTCTATGCTGAGACTGGTAAGTGGGATGAAGTTACAAGACTTAGAAAAATGATGAGAGATAAAGGATTTACTGTTGACCCCGGGTGCAGTTGGGTGGAAGTGAAGGGTAAAGTTCATGCGTTCCTTACTGGTGATGTTTTTCACCCTCAGATAAATGAAATAGCTGCAGTTTTGGAGGGATTTTCTGAGAAAATGAGGGCAGCTGGTCTCAGTGGGTCTACAAGTTCTATTAATGAAAGGAAAGCTTCAAAAGCCGATATGCTGTGTGGTCACAGTGAGAGGCTAGCTATAGGATTTGGGCTCATAAACACTGCCCCTGGGATGCCTATATGGGTGACAAAAAATCTCTACATGTGTGAAAGCTGTCACAACACCATAAAATTTATCTCTAAGGTTGTCAGGCGAGAGATTACTGTTAGAGATACTGAATGCTTCCACCATTTCAAGGATGGGGCATGCTCTTGTGGGGATGAAGGTTTTTTGGGCAAAAGTTGATACACAAGATTGTCGAAAACACCATCCTTACTATGGATTGACTAGAATATGTGGAGAATGGCAACCTTAGGCAAAATCAAGTTCCTAAATTCTCCATGCATTCACCCATTGCAACAGAATTGATCCTGCAGGTCTAATGCAGAAGAGCAGAACGATTCATAATTCTCATGCAGAAAAATATCTGGAAGTAAGGTGAAAAGAGAACTGCTTCTTCATAATTTTATAGTGATCTGCTAAATGATGTTGGTGGTGCTTGGATGCTTAAGGTTTCATGTACTGTTCCACTCCCATGTGGGTTCTTTTCACCCTTGCCTATCGCTCACCCGGGAGAATTTAGCTTGACAAGGTGGTCCTTGCAGACTCTCGCGGGATTTCACGTGCCCATGCTACTCAGGTCGGAGCGTAATCTAGTGGTGCCTTCCGATTTGGGGCAAAAGAATTTCAGCATTTCTCTACGAAGAAATCAGTAGGCGGTCATCCACATGTCAAGTAACACATCATTGTGTGTAACTGTACGGTCAATCCCCCAAATACATGTAAGTATTTTTTCTTATGGTGTGATTATATGCTTGGATGTTAATATTGAAATGTGACCATAAACTTCCAAGTATTCAACATTTTAAATCATGAAAAATGAAAACAATTCAACTTTGATTTATCTGTTAAAACAAGAAGCTATTATTACACAATCTGGCATAACAAAACATTATACAGAAGTCAAGCATAAAAACAGGTATACTGCACACATTTATTTAGCTAAAGAATGATGGCAAACAAACTCTTCTCTGACTAGTGGTTGGAACTGAACACTGCTTTTTTAATCGTCTTGATGGATGATTTCAAGAAGTTACTTTCTGCATTCCCATCAGCATCATCGTCTCCTGTTACCAAGGGCTTCTTCCCGATGCAGTCCACTCCTTTTCTCATGCCCAAGATTAAAGATGGAGATGATGGGATACGCCGAAATGATCTAGCACTCTCAGACCTCTTCAGTCCCTTCTCTTTCCCACTCTTTCCTGGTCGACTTCCAACTGCTTTATCTACACATCCCTTTTCATTTGCATTGTTTTTCACTGATATTAACCTGTAGGGAGGGTCCTTCAAGTGTATTTTTCTTGCTTCTATGTCACTGGTCTCTTCATTCTTCTCCCCCTCTTCTTTCCGGTAGGCTTCCATCTCAACTATCTCTTCTTCCACACTTGTAGCATCTTTCTTCTGGATACTTCGCTGGTGGATTTGCTCACAATCCTTCACCTCCATGTCTTCTGATTGTGGAAATCTTAATATTTTGATTTCCTTCTGTGGATATTTCAGATTCAGCTTTCTGATGATTTCATCAGTTTTAGAGGTAGTATCAGGAATCTGAGAATTCTGGTCAGTACCATCCAACAAAATCTGAAGCCACTTCTCTACATTTCCTTTTCCACGTTCCTTTCTGCTCTCATCGTCCTCCTGCCCTTCTGGTTCATGAGCTGGAAATTGGGTGTTACATAGCATTCCTTCCCCTATTCTCAGCTTCTGAAGTTTGTCCTTGATTATATTTTCATCCTCTGTCAAGACTACTATTGGGTCATCGTCTACAGTTTCTTTCCTTCCCTCTTGGGGACTCTGCTCCCCTGTTTCTTCCTTAAAATATGAATCTACTTCTGATTCTTTATGCTCCTCTTCCAGGAATACTCTTAGTTCCTTGCGTGAAAGGGTCCTTGAGTTGATTCCAGGCAAGCACAACACATCATCATTTTCATCATCGTCTTCCTGGACATTACCATTCAATTTGTTCTCCGAAAGAGATCTTGGCTTACTTCCTGGTAGATACAAGACGGTTTTCTCATCTTTCTCTTCATGTAAGGTCTCATCTGTTCTCGATCTCTTCCTTGCTTGCTCCCATTCTGGCCTAATCTGTTTCTCTAGCTCATCTCTTTGCTTGAATTTCTTGTGGAGCTCTCTCTCTGAGGAATCACAAATGGCTTTCTGAGCTTCAAGTCGTGCCATGAGAGCATTACTTGCTGTGTGATTCAACCTTACTTGCTCCTTATAAACAACACTCCTGCAAAGAAAATCATTAAAATAAATTTAAAATTCATAATTACGGTTTAGTCGACAAAGTAATTGGTTGTTATTGAACTTACTGATGCATTGCATCTCGAATCATCTTTTCAAGCATTGCTCTATATGAGGACTGAGCCTCTGCCAGGCGACGACACTTTTCAGCTCGTCGTCTACGCTTTATTAGGACCAACTCCAAGTCTTGGATGGAAACTCTCTCCTCTTCAGTCTTTTGTTTCAGTTCATTCACTTCATCGTCCAATTTCTGAATTTCTGTCTGCATCTTTGTTGTTTCTTCTCTCTGTCTCAGTGAATCTCTAGCCAGGACAATAGCTTGATAGGGATTGGTTGCCATGTTTGGATTTTCATTTTCTTTTGCCATACCTGTTTTCAGTTTTCTTGCTGCTGCAGGAAGCACAATAACAGTTCAGTTTGGGGTTGAAGTTTGCATTGCTAATTATAAAAGTTAAGAGAATTTTTAATGTTCATCGCTGACCTATTATAGGGGAATTTGACAGCGGCCTTCTATTGATATCGAGGGATCTCAAAGTTGATGAAGTATCAATAGATTCCCTTCGAGATAAAACAACAGCAGCTGGAGCAAGGCCTATTTTATTCTTTGCCTCTTCAAAATGATGTGGGAAAGAATGCGAGTCAACTGTTTGTGAAGCATTAAGTTCTTCACTTTCACCATCAGCAAACAGTTGTGAAAATGCCCTATGCCTGGCAAATTGTAAATACAAGCAGCTTATGTTCAATAATTCTATGAAATTTTGACTAGTGACAAATGGAATGACAGAGAAAGAAGAGTTTCCTACCTGAAATCTGAGTTTGAGGAAGCAAAGACCGATAAGAACTGGTTTACTGATATACCCACTTGGAGATCCCACCATGGAATGAGAAATTCCAGTTTGTTATGTTTCTTCTTGCACACTTGCCACTGTAATATCCTGAGATTGCTTGGAACGGTCAATCCACCCCCTGAATTTCCAGCAGAAGATCAAAAAAGTTTATTTTGGGAGGCCTAAAATTTAAGGAGTGAGTAAATACTAAATAGACAGAGAGATCATTACTTGAGCAAGGAAACCAATGATCAATGTCCCAAGCTAAAGGAGAAGCTGAATCAGCATAGAAGTAAAGAACATTTCCATATGGGTCTACCCTGAAAGTTGCAGGATCAAACCCAGCATTCCTAGAATTCAGCCAGGAACAAAAGTCAAAACCCTTGATTGTTACATTTATCTTGATTATTTAGAGCTCTATAAGGTACAAATCAGAAGTTTTACCCAAGGTGGTTGAGTTGCTTCCATATAAGGCTCACGAAGATCTTTGGTTTCGTTGTGGACTTTGCTTTAGGGTCAACAACCGGAAACAGCTCATCAAGCTCTTTCGCTCTCATGGCCTGAAAATCATGGAAATTTCACCATTGTAAGCAAAAAAAAAATTGCAAACTGTGGTGGATCTTAGAAATGAAATGGAAATGATTAGCATAGACTGGTTTGTTGTCAAAGAGCAAAGAAAAAAAAAAAGTAATTGCAGCTAGTCAAATGAAGAGGAAATTAATAACCCCAAATTCTCAAAATTGAGCAGGTTAGGGTTTAGGAAATCGAAATGGATTGACTACCTCATGGGGCGGCAGGGAATAGGGTGTGAAAGTGAAAGGGGGGCCATGGCTGTACGGACCAAAGCTGCGATCTCTACAGAGCTTAGCATAGGCCTTTGGGTAGCCGACAGCTCCATCAATCGACATCTCTTCTTGGGTGAAAAGAAGATCTGCGGCTGCCATTGCAGTTGAGGGTAGATTCTTCTTCAGGAGAAACAAATCTGTTTATTACGGAAAACAGAGCATCCAACAACGATCTAGGAGGGAGATGGGGTTTTGATAGGGAAGAGAGGCTTAACGGTCAGATTTCATTTTTAAAAGGAGTGAAGGGGGGGAGGGGGCGGTGCTAGGCGTCAAAATCCACGTAAATATAATAAATTATGTATATAATATGATATAAAATGTATATAATAATTATGTACATAATAATAATAGTGTAACTTATGTGTATTTTATATTATATTATATACATAATTTATTATATTTATGTACATTTGGACACATCTAACACATCGTGTGCCTACCAATTGTATTGCGGTTACGCTTATTCCCTTTTCAAAATGTTAAATACCACGCTGGCGAGCAGGTGTGGGGACTGTAACGGCTAGATAGGGGGCGGGTCCCACAAAAATAGTCAATTAAGTCCAAGGCGTTAATTCCTGCCTAGAGTGGAAATCGGACGGAATAACATTTTCGAAAAATTTTTGAAACTTTTTGGAAATTAAAATTAGTTTTTGATTTTCGTTCCAAAAATTTCGAAATGCAAAAATTGATTCCGATTTTCAAAAATTTTGGAATTATCAAAATTTCGAAGTTTTGTAATTTTCGAAAAATTCATAAATTCAAAATTTTGAAACTTTTGAAAAATTTCGAATTTCGAATTTTTTTTTTTTTAAACAAGTGATCCTTGTTTACTATAACATTCTACTATGCGGCCCATGCTACTCCTTTACAACGATTCACCTTTATATTCTTCAACAAATTAAATACTTTCAAATCAAGATGTTCTTTCAAAAGAATTCTTTAAAAAAAAGTAGAAAGAAAAAATAAAAAAATAATGCAAATCAAAGTGCACAACAAATTTTGAGTTGAATACTATTGTCAGAAACATAAAGTACTATAATCTCAAAATTATGAAAAAAAAAATATTATGAAAAGGAACACTAAAATTTCTGATAATTATTTGTACTTTTTACTTAGTCATGTTCGAATTTAATTAAGTTATTTATCTATAAATCTAAGTTTGTTTTATTTAAGATGAAATTAATTTAAAAATATTTTTAAAAATTGAAATAACTTGTATTCTTTTTGAAAATGAGTTGAAAATTTTCTCGAAATAAACTAGAAAGTTTTTGAAAATAAATCGATTTTTTAAATATAAATTAGATTTTTGGAAATAAATCGGAATATATTTGGAAATTATTCGGAAATAAATCTGAATTTTTTTGGGTCGAAAATCGGAAATTTCGATGATTTTAAATCTAATTCTGATTTCAATCCGAAAAATATCGGAAAAATCGAAAATCGGAAATTGGAATTCGAAATTTTGAAAGTCGGAAAGAAAATAATCATTCCAAAATAAATAAATTTTAGATCAGAATCGGCGAAAATAGAAAATTCCGTTTCGATTTTCATCCATAGGCCTATTGCTTCCTACTCCACCATTAGTCCCGGTACTTACGGTTAATCCTCTACCCCTTGCCCATTTGTTTAATGGATCCATCCAGCTCCTCTCCCATTCTAGCATTTTAGTTAAACCATTAATTTTCAAGTGTGAATTATTATCCGGAAGAAGAAGTAATCGCGTAGATTTTTAACTACTATCTCTAATATAAATTTGAATTGTTTTAATATTATATGGTATGAAAGAAAATTATTTTTATTCTCATAATATAACTGTAAATAATGGGGGGGGGGGGAAATGGTTTCTTTTATGATTTGTGATTTTACTTTAAATTTATAGTAATTATAGTAGGGGAATCAAGGGGTGGCTCAGTGGTAGAGCCGAGTTTTACAGTATGTAAGGTCTCAGGTTCGATCCCTTCCCATGCCCCATTGGGGCCCAAAAAAAAAAAAAAAATAGTAATTATAGTAGAATTATAAGTAAGAGAAATAAAATAAAGGGAAACTTCATAAATGGTCCCCGAAGTATTTCGAAATCTGCAATTCGTCCCTGATTTTTAACAATCAATATTAAATGTCAAACATGTCAAAATACAGATATAATTGATCTATCCGTTAATTTTGACTGTCAAAATTAACATTTGACTAATTTTGAAGGGTAACATAGGTAATTTGTGCACTCTGGCGATCCCTCCGATCCTCCTCTTCGGCGAACTCAAATCTCGCCGGTAATTTTTAAATCTCACCGGAAAACAAATTTAACTAAAAGAACGTGTATCCCTGTGCTAGCAAAAAAAAAAAAAAAAAAAAAAAAAATACGTGATTTAAACAAGAATAATAGAGATTTGGAGGCCGTTGCTGAATGCTGGATTGATGAACAACCTTATCTGGAATTCTGTTACAAATAGGCCGGATCCAGGATAGAATAACTATTGGCATGAACAATATCAATCCCATCACACATTCATATGCACGGTGAGCTCTCCTTACCCAGATCTGGTTTGAAGGACACTAATTTCTTCTACTTCCATTCATTTAGGTTTGCAACTTCTGTACAGTATCCAACTTCACTTCCGGTTGTGAAGGTACCAAAAAGTATTGGCGACTTAGCGAGCTCTAAGAGACCTCGCGAGTAAGGTCCTAGCCATCAGATGTGAGACTTAGCCAAATATGGAGGGATTATCTCCTGGCATAGGTGACCTCTCTTGAGACCTCGCAGAGAGGTCGACCTCTACTATTGTACTAGGCGACCAGAAGTGAGGTGATCCTCCCTAGGCGACCAACTGGAGACCTCGCATGTGAGGGTACATCCCGTGCGAGCTCTCATT
>JAOTQG010123245.1:0-10486 GCA_025631175.1 Iris virginica | reverse complement strand
TCATTTCTGTTAATATTTCGATGGTGTCACACTTGCTGAACATGGTTCATACACGTGGTGCTGGTGTGAATTCGTTGGCAGATGAGTTATTTGAACAGTTGACCTTGATGTTGTGCTCTTAGTAAGTGTTAAATGTTAACATTAACTTATTTCTAGGAGTCAAAGTCGGAGATTCTGAGTTCATATCTATGTCTAAATGGTTAAACCTACTTAGATATTGTACAGTAATTAGGGGATTTATTTGATCAGAAAAGTCATCTAAACAGAACACAAAAATACGATGAGAAGGAGAAAAAAGAGAACAGTCAGGAAAAAAGGCACTCCCGCGTCCTTTAGAAGGCACCCCTAGCCGGAGCCCAACGAGATGCCATAATAGCATCTCATCCCTTGAAGGTACAAAAATAATTCATAAAAATATTGGTATTCCCCTTAGTTCATGTTCACGGAAGCCAACAAAATCTTCACCTTGGCACAACAGCCAACGAGATGCCATATTAGCATCTCATCCCATTTAAGGTACAAAAATAATTCATTATCTGGAAAAATATTGGAATTCCTCTTAGTTCATGTTCACAGAAGGCCAACAAAATCTTCACCTTGGCACAACAGTTGAATATCGCTGCCCATAGCTGAGCCTCTTACATGCATTTGGAGGGAGAAGATTCAAATATGAACTAGCCACAAGCTTTATTAAGCTTATAAAGAACTAGAAACCACACAAAGGCTCTAATTGAACTCTAGCTTTCCATGTCCAAGAACAAAAGAGAGGAAAGTGAAAAGGGTTTGCTGATAGAGTCAAATTGGATAGGAATGAGTACATGGAGTACTGACCCGAACTGAAATTCAAAAATATGAAGGCTTAAGGAACCACATGAGCAAGATCATCCTTGTCTCCCAATTGTAAAATTCCCAAAAGTCTGAAACTCTAAGAACGTGTAGCTCTCTCCTCTCTAGAAAACATAGATATAGGAGGTGTATGAAAAGAGGAAAAGTGAAACAAATGGAGAAAGCATAACCCAATTAGGTTTCCCCCATAGTTATTAAAGGCGCACCAAGGCGCAAAAGGTGTTTTCGGGGCCTAGGCGGAAAACCCAAGGCGGGCGCGCGTCCGAGTGACGAAGCCTAAAAAAATTGTTTGAAAATATTAATATATTCTAATATTCCCTATTATATTAAAATTATAGGTTTTTATCAAAAAAATATAGATATAAATTATGATTTTATGTATAAATGTAACTTGAAGAGCTATTATAAAAGAGAGATCAAAGAAAGGAAAAGGAACAGGAGAAAAAGAGGGAAAAGAAAAAAAGAAGAAGCAAAAAGGCCAAATAAATAACATCTTAAAGATAATGAGATAAAAATGTGATATTAAAAACTTTATGGGCTTAATTGTTAAAAAAGTAAACATAGAGCAGGAGTAATATGTTAAATTGGAATTTTCATAACCTAGAGAACATTAGAATCGGATTAGTGATTCGATATATGCAAGATCGACCGCGACGTCACTGCCTCATTCTCCCTCTCCTCCGAGGATCTTGCATGGCCGAGACCTCTATCTCCGGTGAATTTCTCCATCCTTCTTTTCTCTTTCCCTTCATGTCCTAATGAGAGGAACGTTGATCAAAAGAAGATCAAATCCCTTTCAAGTGCGGAAATCCTAAAAACGTTAATTGGTAAGGTGAAGATGAATGACTAGTCAACCTAACAAGCGCGGTTGCTTGAAGAACTGAAAAGATAAAGATATGGGTTTTATTAAACCCCTAGGTCTCAATTAACCTAAGAACTCAATAGTGGAATAATTGTTCAAGAACAAATTCAAGAACAAGAATTCGAATAAAAGAAAATCTCACAAAGAGAATTTTCGGAACAAAGCTAAAGCTTTCAAGGTTAATTCAATAATCAATCTATGAATTTTAAGAATACAAGGAAATAATAAAATAACTCGAAAAATAGATTAGGAAACGGACATAAGTTTCCTTGTTGGAAAAAGGAAACCTGCTGCCGCGCCGTGCCCACCATATTGCTGCTCGCACTTGAGCATGTCGAGCAACTGTTCTCGCATACTTAGTTCTCTCCGACAGCCGGCTCGCCTCATGCTTGCCCTTCGACCAAACATAACGAGATGACCTTCCCTGCGCCTTCCTCGCCATCATTATGCTCGCCATAGCTCGTTATGAGCCGAGCAAACCCATTCACCAACTTCGTGACCTTAGATCTCGTCAATGGTCCTTGAAGCTGAATTGATTCTTGATCTCTCATCGTCCCCCCTCTTGAAGAGGATTTGTCCTCAAATCGAACATGTCATAAGGAGAGAGATCGGCAACATTGAAAGTTGCACTTACTCCATACTCGCCCGGTAGATCAATCTTATAAGCATTATCGTTGACCTTTGCGAGAACTTGGAATGATCCATCCCCTCGCGATTGCAGCTTCGACTTACGTTGCTCGATTAAAGGCGAACTCTACAAAGGTTAAGCAATCCTCCTGTTTTCAAATTATTCCCCACAACTGCTCGCAGTAGCTGCCCCAATATTCTGTTCACCATCTCTATTTGGCCATCTGTTTGTGGGTGACAAGTGGTTGAGAACATAAGCTTCGTCCCCCGTTTTCCCCATAACACCTTCCAAAAATGGCTAAGGAACTTCACATTCCAATCGCCGACTATGCTCTTTGAAATCCCATGAAGTTGAACAACATTCTCGAAGAACAAGTTCGGGACATGAGTTGCATCATCAGTTTTGTGACAAGCAATAAAATGTGCCATTTTGGAGAATCTGTCGACCACCACAAACACTGAATCTCGTCCTCGCCTTGTCCTCGGCAACCCCATCAAAAACTCCATAGAGATATCTGTCCAAGGATGATCAGGCACATGTAAGGGCAAGTACAAACCATGAGGATTGGAATGTGACTTGGCCTTCTTGCACACAATGCAACGACCACACAACCTCTCTACGTCTCGCCTCATGTGCGACCAGAAGAAGTGCTCCTTCAGGATGCTATAAGTCTTCTCGACACCAAAGTGTCCCATCAATCCACCCCCATGTGCCTCGAGCATGATTAAATCCCTTACGGAGCATGATGGAATGCACAGTTGTCGACCATGGAATAGAAACCCATCCTGCTTGAAAAACTGGTCGACTGCACCCTACTCGCACTTGGCCCAGACTGTTCCAAACTCCTGGTCGTCTTCATAGAGTTCTTTAATATGCTCGAACCCTAACACTTTGATCGCAAGTGTTGATAAGATATTGTACCTTCGCGACAAAGCATCGGTGACGATGTTTTCCTTTCCCTTCTTGTACTGGACCACATAGGGAAACATCTTGACGAATTCGACCCACTTAGCATGACGCTTGTTCAATTTCCCCTAACACTTTAAGTATTTTAAACTCTTATGGTCATTGTGAATCACAATTTTTTTTGCGAGCATGTAATGTTGCCAAGTATCTAGAGCTCGCACTAATGTATATAGTTCTTTGTCATAGGTTGGGTAGTTCAAGGTTGCACCACTGAGTTTCTCGTTGAAATATGCTATAGGCCGCTTATCCTATAGCAGAATAGCCCCAATCCCTACTCCACTGGCATCACATTCAATTTCAAAGGTCTTAGTAAAGTTGGGCAGCTTTAATACTGGTGCCGAGCAATGACTCTCTTTAAGAGCTCGAAACGACTTCTCTTGCTCCTCGCCCCAATTAAAACCTACTCCTTTCTTCACGATCTCGTTCAAAGGTGCGGCCAAGGTACTGAAGTTCTTGACAAATCGCCGGTAAAACCCAGCCAACCCATGAAAACTTCTAACTTCTAAGATGGACTTAGGTTGCGGCCACTCCTTGATCGCCTTAATTTTGCTCGCGTCGACCTCAACTCCCTTATTTGAAACAACGTAACACAAAAAGACGACCTTATTCATGCAGAAGGTGCACTTTTTGAAGTTCGCATACAATTTCGCCTCCCTTAACGCAAGCAACACTTGTCTCGGGTGTTCAACGTGTTCGCTAAAACCCTTGCTGTATACAAGTATATCATCGAAGTAGACGACCACAAATCTACCAATGAAAGTGCGCAGAACATGATTCATCAATCGCATAAATATGCTCGGCGCATTTGACAGTCCAAATGGCATTACTCGTTATTCATATAACCCCCGTTTCGTTTTGAAAGCTGTCTTCCATTCGTCGCCTGCCTTCATCCGAATATGATGGTATCCATTCTTGAGATCGACCTTGGAGAACAACTTAGCCCCATGTAACTCATCGAGGATGTCATCCAAGCGGGGGATGGGGTGTCTATATTTGATGGTAATTTTGTTGATGAGTCTAGAATCGCAACACATCCTCCATGAGGAACTGCACACGGGCTTAAGCTTTCTTGGATAAATTCTTTGTTGAGCAACTCTGCGACCTGTTTCTCAATCTCCTTTGCCTCCTCTGGACTGCACTTGGTTGCAAGTCGGTTTGGGATAGCAGCACCAGGAATCAGGTCGATTTGATGCTCGATTCCTCGAATAGGTGGTAATCCTTTTGGCAACTCTTCAGGAAACATGTCTTGGAACTCGCCCAACAGGTCTTGTACTTCCAAAGGTAGCTCAGCGACCTCCTGCGTAGCTAAGCATATATCTTTGCAAACCAATAGAATAAGAGGTTTGTTGCCTCTGACATGATCTCCTTTGTCTTAGTAAGAAAATTGAGCTTGGTATCCTTCTGCTAGGTAAGCACAGTGACGACCTTCTTGCTTAGCTCGCGTTCCCCCCTGCTGCTTAAGCTCTTGCATACCCTTCTCAATCCTTTCCTGGTCCTCCCGAATCTGTGAAGGGGTGAGTGAGGTCAATACCAGCTTCCTTCCATCTTTCTCTAGCGAGTACTTGTTCGAAAACCCGTCATGAGTAACTCGCCGATCAAACTGCCATGGTCGCCCCAACAAGATGTGGCCTGCATGCATAGGCACTACATCGCACTTGACTTCGTCGACATACCTCCCAATGGAAAAGGCACGACGACCTATTTCGTTACTTTAATCTCCCCACAATCATTAAGCCATTACAGCTTGTATGGTTTTGGGTGCTTTAGTTCTTAACTTTAGTTTGTCGACCATTAGCGTACTCGCCACATTTACACAACTCCCACTGTCGATGATCAGATTGCAAATCGCTCGAACTTAAGGACCGGGGCACCCTGCTAAGGAAGGAAGCGGGATCAGGCTCGAAGGGAGATGCTTGACATCGAGCATGAAATATATTTTCTCTCTAAATGGTGGATTCTTCTTCGCTTTTAACCTGAGTATTTAGTGCTCGCCTAACCACCAACGCTTGCAACCCCGATTCTTCGGTGCATTCATCCTCGCTTAAGGCGGGCATGTCGTCAAACTCCTCCTCGCCCCCGGACTCGTACTCGCCATTGACGCCCATTATTAGGACTCGTCGATTCGGGCATTGGGATGCGATGTGCCCCATGCCTTGATACTTAAAGCACTCTATGTTGCGTGTCCTGCTCGTCGAAGTCCCTGTGCTCGCACCTTGCTCTTTCTTCTCGCCTTCCTTGACTTTGGGTGCGGCGACGTTGGGTGTCCTACTAGGCGTGCTCGCACTTCCTCTTGGCTGGTTGCTTGTAGAGAAATGTGGAATAGATCGAGCCCTCCTCGCCTTCAACTGCTAATCTATCTTGACTGCCATGTGCAGCATCTCCTCGATCTCGATATAATGACGGAGTTCGACGAGATCGACAATTTCTCTGTCTAACCCATTCATGAACCTCGCCATGGTGGTCTCCTCGTCTTCCTCGATGCTGCATCTAATCATCATGGTCTCCATCTCCATTCATCTGGATCTGCTTTGCATTGGAAAGCCGACATCTTCATTTTTATGCTTCCCAGTTATCCGTTCTGAGTATCTCCTCCCCAGCGACCTCTAGCCTCATAAGGTTGCTCAAACTCTTCTTTGATTGGACCTCTCCTTACTGGCCGCGATTGGAACGAAGCCTCTGCACTTCGGTCTACTCCTCTTTCATCGAGCTCCTTTCTGAAATCGTTCATTCTCTGGTTTACCTTGTTGAACTCGTCGACCATAAATTGTTTGAATTCATCTAGGTTGAAATTTCCTGATCTCCTTGCCTTGGCGAATACATGATTTATAGGATAGATAAACGAAAGTGAACTTACCAATTAAACCTGACTCTGATATCAAATAATGAGAGAAACCTTGATAAAAAGAAAATCAAAATCCCTTTCAAGTGCGGAAACCCTAGAAACGTTAATTGGTAAGGTGAAGATGAATTATTAATCAACCCAACAAGCGCTATTGCTTGAAGAACTGAAAAGATAAAGATATGGGTGCTATTAAACCCATAGGTCTCAATTAACCTAAGGACTCAAAAGTGGAATATATGTTCCAGAACAAATTCAAGAACAAGAATTCGAATAAAAGAAAATCTCACTAAGAGAGTTTTCGAAACAAAGCTAAAGCTTTCAATGTTAATTCAATAATCAATCTATGAATTTTAAGAATACAATAGAGGCCTTTATATAGGCTACAAATTGAAATCCTAATCCAACTATGAAAAAGAAAAACTATTAAATAGGAAATTCTAATATAAAAAGAAAACAATTACAATGGAAAATCCTAAAACAAATAGGAAGAAATAACTAAGGAAATAATAAAATAACTCGAAAAATAGATTAGGAAACAGACATAAGTTTCCTTGTTGGAAAAGAAAACTGCTGCCGATGCTCGCACTTGAGCATGCCGAGCAACTGTGCTCGCATACTTAGTTTTCTCCGACAGCCAGCTAGCCTCCTGCTCGCCCCTCGACCAAACATAACGAGATGACCTTCCTTGCGCCTTCCTCGCCATCATTCTGCTCGCCATAGCTCGCTATGAGCCGAGCAAATCCATTCACCAACTTCTTGGCCTTAGATCTTGTCAATGGTCCTTGAAGCTGAATTGATTCTAGGACTGATCTAGGCGATCTCTCATCATGTCCCCCAACCCCACCCCCCCTCTCTCTCTCTCTGTCTCTTTCGCTCTCTTCTCCGTCTCTCTTTCTCAGCCACGTCCAGGGGTAAATCGGCAGTCCTTGTTTGAGGTCAAAACTGTGCCTAGCGCCTAGGCACACCTGACCAAGGCTCTCGCCTTAGCCTTAGGCGCGCCTAGGCCCTCGCCTAGCCATGTCTAGGCCCAAAAGCTGCACCCGGCTAAGCCTACCATCTAGGCACACCTTTAATAACTATGGTTTCCCCAACTCACACATTCCCCAATAAGCAAATGCAACCTCCATATCCTACCTAAAGATGAGGAAGATGGAGGACAATGCCACAATGGTGTTCTAACACTCTTGTGATGCATGCATCCTAATTGGCGTACCCGCTAGAATTCATGCCATAATTGAACTTAAATCACCTTGTGGCAATCACGGAAACCACTAAAGCTACTGACCAGCAAATCGTTGTTCCTTCCAGCCATGTTTTTTAGGGCTAAACCATTACCTTTCTTAGACTTTACCTGTCTTAAGTTCCTCAAACTAAGTGATCGTATTTCCCGAGACTTCTAAAACTGTTAGAAAACAACAACAAACACACTATTAGAAATTTTAGTCAATAACATTGTTTGACTAAAACTGACCCCAACAAGACTAATCTTCGAACATGCTTGAAATTTCTGGTGCTGTCAAATAAAAATAAAATATATTCCTTGGTTAATTATAAAAGATAAACTCGAAAATCCTCTTTACCCACTTGTTTAGCCCTGAAAATGTTTTTCAGAATTCCATCTGGTGCATAAGAAATATGGTTGTTCGAGCTCGATTTCTGTTTCGAGATCCAAATGGGTCTACAAATACCCACAAATTGTCTTTATGGCCATTTATCTTTGATAATAACAAGAACCCTCGTGGATATTTATACATATATACCTTTTGTCATCTATTTTTATGTAGCCAACTTGATTTTAGACATGTTGGATTTTTACTGTACACATCAGGTGCTTAAAAAGATATTAACAAAAAGCAAACTCCACAGCTGATTCCCTCTTAACTTGTTCAGCATATGTATCTGCTTCCAAGTACGATTTGATGCAGAAAAACGAGGAGTCAGAATTTAAAGTAGTGTCTAGCAAAGCCTTTCCTATTCGTAACTATACCCAAAAACCAACATTTTCTTCATTACCTTTGATTGGGCTATTAATTCACCTAATTGCAAGATCATATTCCAGTCTGCATCAATGTATGGGTTTGATTACTTCTTTACGTGTTCTGTTATTTTATTTATTTCACTTTCATTCTATATATATAATATTAATTAAGTTATTTTATTTCAGGGAGCAACATGGGATCCTGATGGGCGTATAATTCTTATTGCTTTCTCGGAATCTTCAACGTTAGGGTCTATTTACTTTGCAAGAAGTCCTCCATCACTAGGTACGCGATACGCTCGCTTGCTTCCTCACGGTTTCTAAGTTGGAGTTCAGTTCTGAACATTTTAATCTGTGCTCGAGTTGAATTGGAATAATTTGCAAAATTTGATGTTTTGGTTTGTTTATGAGCATTGTCTATGTGTTTCTTGAAATGGCATAGCCTTGGCATCTTATTGTTCAAAAGTACATGTCTTGGATAGAAATTTCTATGTGCGGTTTTTTCTCTTCCTCCTCTTTTGTGGGTTGGGACAGAGGGTTGTAAAGGTCCATGAGCAGTGCAGACTTGAAATTATTTGGAAGTACGTGTTATCACAGCACGTACTTCTGTACTCCAACTTTGTTTATCTTAAATGGCAACTTAGACTATGATGTATCCAGCATTAAGTGCTTTAGTATCTGTTCTCAATTTTTTCTCCCTGTTACTCCCATATTGGGTTTTATTGCATTTCGGAGGGCTTAAGCCTTTAATAGATTGATGGTCGGTCTGTACTTCTGGTGCTCTTTCAGTTTGGATGTATCGATGTGTGGTTTTAGCACTAGCTGCTTCATCCTGCGTTGAGGTCGAGTATGTATTCAGCCCTAGTTTGTCATTTTTCCGCACCGCGGATCTGATTTCCTCGTGCCCTATCTTCTCTTCCAGGAGGATCAGGCCCCCTTCTTCTTGCGATTGTGTCTCCTAGGGTTTATTGTCTGTTTGAGGCGACTCCTGGTTGTTGCTACTTATCCTTCTGTCACTGGACATATGGCTGTGATTTTTCCGGGAACGCTATAGGATGCATTCGGCTTCCTCCTTTTTATCGCCTCTCGTCTTGAGTTGGATGGTGGTTTGTGCTAATCGTTTACGCTCTCCAGGTTCACTTCAAGGATATAAGCTGTGGATTTAGAGTCGCTGAAGGATCCTGATAGGTCCATAGATTTTAAAGGCAAAAGGTGAGAGGCACACAAAGAGGTACTTTTGTGAGGCGAAAAGCGAGGGAAGAGGCGGGCGACCAAAAAGGCAATAATAAAGTGGAAAATGTAGAATGCATTTTTATATATAGTGTATAACAGATCTTAAACATGTTAAAACGGATAATAAAGCTTGGGATTAAGTCATCTATAGTATCAATAACACAAATTTCAACATCCAAAGTGACAGTTTTAACACAGAAGATAAGCTTAGTTAAAATTTTGAACAAGAAAACGAAGAATCATGCAAGAAAGTGAAACCGAAGTCATAGACATTACCAAAATTACCTAGAAACTCGTGCTTGAAAACCAACTTCTGAATTGCGTTTGAAAAGTGCCGAGGACCAAAACAGCTAATTCTGATGAAAAAAGACGGGAAGGGAGAACTATTGCGATCATATATAACCAGATCTGTCTTGGCTCTTCCTAGCTGTAGCTCGAATATGGTGTTTTCTGGCTAAAAAATGATTAAAACTCACCGGGAAATCCCATAGCACGGCAAGTGCTCGGCCCAAAAAGGCTAGCATCAGCCTGCCTGGATACTTTGAGGCGATAGACCACTCTGAGGCGGAAAAAAGGTGTGGCAGGCGAGCGCCTTTAGCAACTATGGCTAGGTCCTTGGTGATTTTTATGCCTTCCACGTGAATCTCGGGCCGATGATGAAGACTGACTAACCAACTTAGGATGCCTATTTAAATTTCTTTCTTAAAAACAGTTCTTAAATTATAACTCACCCTTGAATTGATAAAAGGGTTTTTGATGCAGCGAAAACCTTTGAGTTTTCTTTTAAGAGAAATATTCTGGTTGAAGAAATCAAGTTTGTCTTTGTACCAGAACGGATACCTTGAAAAACAGAAGTCGGCTTGTCCTAGAGGACTTGCTAGGAGCCCATCAGAAATAACGCAAAACACTGAAACAATAAGGAAAGCAAAGAGTAAATCACACAAGAATTTAGAGAGGTTCACCAATGAATTGACTAGTCCTCTACCAAGCTGGTCAGACTTGGATTTGTGTTCAAGATCCACTATATTCTCCTATTCTATTACAAGTGTCAGACCAGACTTGGGCTGTTATCCTTTGAAATGACCTGGAATACAAAACGGCACACTCTAAGATTTCAAGTCAAACAAGTGA
>JAOTQG010123234.1:0-10487 GCA_025631175.1 Iris virginica | reverse complement strand
TAGAATAATTAAATAATGGGATTAATGACACAAATAGAGATAATCAATTTTTATTTCAAAAACTCATTTTAAAAAAAATTCAAGATTTTTGGAAATTTCCAATATTTTGTAAAAATTCTAAAGTTTTCTGAAATTTGGAATTTCCGAAATTTCGAAAAAATACATGGTTTCGGAATTGGAATGTATTATACATTTCTAATTTTTTTTTGGATAAAAATTAGAATAGACTTTTTCAAAAAAAATTTAAAATTTTTCACAAACCCCTATTTCCGATCAAGAAAGAGAATGAAACAGAAAAACCCAACTGCTACACTATTATCATAAAACGCGCCAAACTCGAATCCTCGAAGAAAAAGAACAGACCTTGCAATTACCTTCACAATTTTGTCTCCTTGAAATTGAAACCCTAAACTAACCCACCAAGGAAAGGAAAACAAAAAACTTTTCTTGCAAGAAATCCCACCTCACAAATCTAAGTTCCATATTACAGAGTTTTTTTTTTTCCCTTCAAATTGAGTCAGATCATCTTTGATTGAATTGAATTGAATTGAATTGTTGGGTTTCAATCGGGAATGGATGACATGAAGGACAAGATGAAAGGGTTCTTGAAGAAAGTGAATAACCCTTTCACCTCTTCCTCCTCCGGCAAATTCAAAGGCCCAGGTAGAGTTCTTGGTTCCTCCTCATCTGGTCCCACCACCAGTTCAATCCCTATCCGACCCACGTCCCGGATCCTCGACCCGAAGCCCCTTCAGTCTCGCCCTACCACCTCGGTAAGCCCTAAACCCCCACCATCTCAACCTGTCAACGATTCTAATCCTAAAGAACAAACTAGTGTTTCCGGTTCCCAATCTATTTCCGGGTCGAATACCAATCCGGAAAATGGGTTTGACCCGTTTGATTCACTGATCACAACTGGTAAAAGAAACAAAAATGGTTATTCCTTGAAAGTGTTTGAATGTCCTGTGTGCGGTGGGGGGTTCGGGTCGGAGGAAGAAGTGTCTGATCACGTTGAGAACTGCCTCGCTAGTTCGGAAAATGTATCCGAGAATGTGGTTGAGAACAATGAGAAGGAGGATGAATTGGAGGCTTGTGTTAGTACTTACGTTTCAGGGAAGCCGTTGGACAGTTCGGTTGATATAGTGCTTAAGTTGTTGAGAAATGTGGTTAAGGAACCGGAGAATGTGAAGTTTCGGAAAATTCGGTTGGGAAATCCAAAGATTAAGGAGGCTATTGCTGATGTGGCAGGAGGGTTGGATTTGATGGAGTGCGTTGGGTTTGAGCTCAAAGAGGAAGGTGGAGAGATGTGGGCAGTCATGGATGTTCCTAACAGAGAGCAGATTGGTGTGATTAAGAAAGCATTGTTCTTACTGGAATCTGGGAAAGTTGGAAATGCAGCATCTACTGCTCCAGCTAAAATAGATGAAAAAGTTGAAGATTTGCCAACAAAAGCTCCTGCTGAGACAGAGGAACCAATGGAGAAGAAGCCAGTTGACCGGCAGGTATACTAATTTGGCTGTACAAACTTGTTAAGTTTAGATCCTTTCCGATCATAGATGCTTTTATGACATGTTTCTACCCATTACTTGCTTCATATATTTTGAGTGTTTCCCATTCGGCTTCCTTCAATGTGTTCAGAGTAAGTTATATCTACATAGATTTGGATTTCAATAATAGGAATGCACAAATTTCAATTTTGAATTGCGGAATTTCGTGTAAGCTGTTAACGAAAAATCTTTCGAGCGAGAGGATTATAGTTTTTGTGTGTATATCTTTAATACCCCAATACTTGGTGACGTATGCCTACTGCGAAAGTCCACGTGAGATGGAAGGAATAAAAAATGGAATGTTTTCCTTAGCAGGCTACGATGTTGTCTTTGTCCAAGAAATCCTAATTGACCAGAAGAAATGAAATAAGAATAACGTGGTTTACACAATTTATATCTATATGTACATATATATGTATATGCTTGTATTTATATTCTATATGAAGGTTGATTATCGGTGCAAGAAAGTAGGAAAGAAAGGTGGAAACGAAGAAGTATATTAAAGAACTTCTCCCCACCCCCCCCCCCACCCCCCAAAAAAAAAAAAAAGGAAAATCAACTACTTCCAGTCACTAATATATTTGTGGCTGAACATGTCACAAAGAATATTTAGCAGAAGCCCACTGGAAACTAAGAATAACAAACCTACCTTCAGAAGGAGAACATGAAATACGTGCTCTTAAAATGTCATCCACATACACCAAAGAATACTTGTGCGGTGCCACAAGATTATTGCTTTAAAGCCTTAAATGTATTTGAAGATAGCGTCAACCCCTATAGTACCAACGATAGGTAAACCCACATGTCAAAGAGCATGTACCAAATGAGACAAGCCATATATCACTCTAAAACAAGGTGTATGTGAGTCTCATTACGCAACCTACAGGTGAAACCTATATATGAAAATGTTTTTTAAGGTGATATTTTTCATCTTCAATGAAAAGTACGCTATCAACTCTCCTTGAAGAAAGCTCAAGCTTCCAAGAATTTTTCTTCCCTCTAGAAAAAAATTTTAAGTAGGGGTCGATGAGGACGAATGGGCCATGTCAGAAACATATGGAGACCCGAGTATCAATTGCTTCCTATCACCCTATGTCAAACTATCTAGGATCAAAAGGCAAGTGTAAGATCTATTAACACGGTAGAGAGATATTCTAAGAAATTAGATTGCAATCCCCCACCCGCCTCAAAAAAAAGTTTTATGGCACTTTTGGTTATAAGATTGTCAAAGTGTACAAGTTCATGACCGCATCAGTCATTCAAGTATGTCCGCTACTCTAGGACTTGATAAATCCCTTTTATAGTACCAACAGGTGCATCATTAATCTTGTTGGGAAACAAATGATATCAGCAAGAAGTGATCTGATGTTCAATAGCAGCTATGGCGTTAATTTTAGGAAACATGTAAGATCAACTATTATTAATCAACCTCATTTTTCAGTATTGTCAGAAGCTGGATACTTGAGTAGACACAGTAGTTAAAGCCCAGTCTATTTCACTAAAAATGGTTTAATAGCGTTAAGCGATATAAAGCATAGATGAATATACATACTTCTAGAAGCTCCAGTTATTACTTTTCAAATTATATTGTCGAAACATATATTGACATGATATAAATAACTAATATTCCAGAGGGCTACCTTAATTGGTTGTCCTTCCCTATTTTACTACAAATAGGGTACATGGATAATATACGATCGCAGATCTGGGTGCCTGATCTGCCAAAACTTTATGATTTTTTAGTAGATGTATCGCAAAACTGCCACATCCACTCATCCCATCCCACCTATACCCATACCCATGTCTTGTCGTGTTGACACGAGTACTCCTGTAAAAATAAATGGTCCAGGTAGCATGTCTTTCCATGAGTAAAGTTCTAAAATCTTGCTGGAAACCATAATCATGTGTCTGCATGCATATTGGCACAAGGTCTATTTTACTTGATTTCTCGCTTTCCCTTAATTCATACAGCACTCCAAAAGTCAATTTTGGTAGAAAACGCAAAATGAAGGGTAACCTTTATCTTTTTTACTGTTTTTCCCTTTCTAATGCACTCCTTCTTGACTCTCTCTCTTGACCTCATCACCTTCAATTTTTGTTCCACTTCTTTCCAACACCAACATAACCTCTTTGATCTAAGATAGCGATTTAGTTTTTTGCTTTTTCTTTCTGTGATAGAAACTAGCTATATAAAAGTCTAAATGTCGACCTTTGAATGGCATCCATTATTTGGATGAATCAATAAGATCATTTACCTTGAGCATTCTATTTTATTCTTGTGGATGCTGTCTTTGTGATTCTGAGATCTGTTCTTTCCCTCTTGTGCTCTTCTTTTATGCTAATGCATCATAAATGATTTCAAATAAATAGATTTAATCTTATACAAGAAGAAAACTTTTTTTTTTTTTTTGAAATTAGGTTTTGGCTTTGTAAAAAAGGTAATATTCTCTCTATTCTATGTGCTCCTAGGTTTGTGAAGGCCATTGCTTCATTTTTCGAAGAAAGCTTTGATTGAATAGGCTCTTCTTTGGATCTCTTTTACTCGACTCTTTGGCAATCTTTTCCTGATGTTCCAGTAGCTATTCCACTTTGGAAAGGGAAATCTATATCATGATATTTTTGTTTTTTCTAGAAAGTTGATCGTGTGGAGGTAATGGAATTGACATCATCTTTTAGTATTCTCACATCTTTCCTCTTCCCTTGCCTTATTAGGCTCTTGTATCTTTTGACTATATTTCATGCAAATTCATTTCATGTTCTTTTTTATAATTCAATCTTTCAGGCTCCCGAATTATTACATCTTTTGCATGAGACGTAGTTGGTTGATAAAAACACCACTAATATATCAAAGAATAAATGAAAAAGATTACATTTAATATCAATGATCGTTCAGTGTGGCACATATAGGCTCGTTAAATATGTATGTTGTGAGCATTTGTAAATGTGGCTGCATAAAAATCTTTTCCTTTACTGTTATACTGCATGGTTCTTTTGTTATTGGCCTTTCAGCATTTAGATGAGTCTTGAAGCTTTCTCACCTCATTGAGTTATTATCTTCTTTTAGAATTAGGGGTTTCGGGAGAAGCAGAAATGGTAAGATTTTCTTGTGCTGTGGTATCTTGGAGATGGAATTGAAGCAACTTTTAGGCCATTAATGTTCTATCTATTTAGTGGCCGTTCAATGATTGAACATGGACTTATTTGGCAATGTGATTTCCAATTTATTTAGCTTTCTCATTCTCTATATTTTGGCCAATAATGTTCTACCTGTTCTTACCCTTGACTGCTTCTTCTTCCTTTTCTAACTTTTTGTTTTTGTTATGGCAGATCCATGTCTTCTTTTCTGTCTCAGAGAGTGTAGCGGCAAAAATAGAGCTGCCGGACTCTTTTTATAAACTCTCAGTTGATGAAGTGAAAAGAGAAGCTGATGCGAGGCGGAAGAAGATTGCCGAATCACAGCTTTTAGTTCCCAAGTCATTCAAGGAAAAGCAAGCAAAGGCTGCAAGGAAGAGGTACACGAAAACTGTTATCAGAGTACAGTTTCCAGATGGCGTGGTGCTTCAAGGGGTCTTTCTTCCTAGGGAGCCGACTACTGCTCTTTATGAGGTTAGTTCCTTAACTTCTCATTGATTCTGTTCAAACAATTTGGTCTTCAACTGATATGCAAAGTCAGTTATGGAAATGTTGATTTAGATTGCAGCTGCAAGACTTTTGACTTAATTATGTTTGTTAACGTTAAACATATTTTATTTACGTTGAGAATGTTATGTTTGTGTTTTTTTATCAATGTTATGACTTAATTATGTTGTTATATTTATGTTGGTATATGTATTATGTGTAATAATATATAATTTTAGGAAGTATTTTACGATCCGATTGTATGATTCCGATCTTATCCCCCCATCTCCGATCTTACTTAAGATCCCGATTTTGACTACCTTGGTATTATTAGCACTTTAGTTATGATTATGTGAGATGTGAGAACCCAGTGAAAGAATTGTCGAATATCGATGAAATACTAATGGTTGATTTCAGTGAGAGAAGTATCATGTATGTTGAGAGTGAAAGTAGGGTGGTTGAAACTTCAGAAATCAAACTGACATTTCAGTTAAAAAGAAGTGAATCATTTGCATGCCCTACTTCAAGCTCAAGATGGGCTATTTCCGCTGCCACAAAGAAAGGAGAAAGTTATGAGACGATCAGATGGCACAATTGCTAGGTCTGATGTATTGATGGGATCCTTTGTCAGAGAAAACTCATGAAGCAGTTCTACGGTGCCATTGTGTATGATAGGGCCCTTGTATAATGTTACTTTTTCTACTGCTCTCTTGCAACTGCATGATTGTGTAGTATGTGAAACCCTGTTTTTGCTGCAATAGCGTACAAGAGGAACCATTTTCCATGTTTATCCCTATCACACGTGGGGGATTCATTTTGGTGAGAGTGGTACATTTTTATAATTTATTTTTTTTCTTAAAATATTAAGGGTTAATATGAAGCTTTTGAAAATTCAGCAGGGTCCATGAACCCCCCCCCCCTTCTAACCCCCTAGATCCGCCCCTGGATGTACAGGAGGTTGTTTTTGTCGTGTAAGATGGGTTTGCGGTCTTTAGTTGGAGCTCAGAGATCATGTGACTCGTGTCAGCCCATACATGCATATTGAAGTTCTCTACAGCTTAAACATCTGAGCTGCAAGTTTGTTGCTCCTGAGGTAGCAATTGGAAGAAAGGGTATAAGGCTTATGTTAATCATTAAAATTCCTCCTTCCCTCCCCCTACCACACACCCATCTTCATGAGATTCTTCTGGTGAGCATCACTGCATCAGGCAAACACTGTCTTGGTTTCAGAGTATATTGATGTTATGAGATGAGGAAATGTTGTTTATAAGTGGATCATTTACCATCCTCATCCGTCCTGTAGCTCCACAGAAATTTTTCAAGTTCCAATTTTATCCAACCTAGTAATATTGGATTGGTATTAGTGATCTGTCATATACTAAATCTTCTTTATCCACAAGTATCTAACAAATCCCACATAAGGTCTTGATTTTCAAAACATCAGAACTAAGTATTTTAAGTACGTTTTAGTCCCATTTAAGGACCCATGACCAATGCCCGTTAAAAAATTAAATGTGTTTTGGCCTTTTGGTTCTTTTCTAGTCTCAAGTACCATAGTCACGTGTGAGGCACAAGTATTTAAAAGAAAGGGGAGAATGAAATAATACCTAAAAACCGTTGGCTTTTTATAATGTGCAAGGCATATGACAAAGAAAACGTTAGTTTCTAACATATGTTAGTAACTAAGGCGCCCTGAAGTGAGACAAAATTGTACTTGAGGTACTTAGTTGGGATGTTTTAAAAATCAAAACCCTTAAGTGATTTTTGGTGTATACTTGTGGGAACCAATATGTAATTTAACCCAAATTGACATAGGCATGATAAAAAGATTAAAATTTTAGATAAGTTCGAAGGCCAGGTTCAATGGTCTGATAATTTTCTTCTCAATGGAGAAGATTATGTTTCAAGGTTCACACATTTATATACTTGGATCCACCAACTTATTTTGATTTTAAACATGTAAGGTGATAAAATCATTGAATTATAAAAGTACAAAAAAAATGAAACCAAAAGGTCAAAAGTGAAAAAAACACAAGGACGATCTAAACAGTGAAAGAAAATAAGCTCGTTAGAAGATGATAAATGATCTGAACAAAAATTGAAAGGAAACAAAAGAATAAGTAGAGAGAAAGGAAATCAAAAAGGAAAAGAAAAAGAAAAAGGTACTACAGTACAATAATGAAACAAAACGTCATTCTTTTCTCTTTGAGATTCCATTTGCCCCATTCTTTCATCAAACCGTTAGTTATTCCCCCGCCCCCTACCATTCCCTCCTCAGGCCACCAGCATCTGTGCATCACCATCACCGCCATCCTCCTCTGCCCCCACTAAAGCAACTTGCCTTCCCTTTCTCCTCGCGACCATTGAGACTCCTAAAATTTCACATTAGAGTATAGTAAGAACGAAACAAAATTCATCTCTTTCAGCTTGTGTTCCACAGTTTTTGTTAAATTATTCAACATGTTCTAATCTTAAATGATTTCCTATCTGTTCATGGCCATTCCCAACATTAAATAAATTCAAC
The DNA here is from genome assembly GCA_025631175.1 of Iris virginica. Classification (NCBI taxonomy): domain Eukaryota; kingdom Viridiplantae; phylum Streptophyta; class Magnoliopsida; order Asparagales; family Iridaceae; genus Iris; species Iris virginica. The sequence continues at coordinate 2,798 of JAOTQG010123234.1, read as the reverse complement.
GTAGATTCTTCCACAGCTGCCCTAAGTTCATTGTTAGCATGACCCATTGTTAACTTTTTTTTTTCTAGTAACTCAAGATCAACATGCATAGCTTGATGTTCAGGCCAGTACACATATACATAGCCGTCTCTCTTGTCAGTGTCGGTGTTTCTAGTTGCCTGTACACCTTAATGCTAAACAATCAGGGGCGGAACTAGGAGAAGGCAGGGGGTGCCCCCCCCGAAACTTGAGGGACTAGAAAGATTTTTTTTTTTTAGTTCTACCATTAGAAATTTTCATTTGGCCCCCTCTTGAACTATTAAGTTGCTTAGAGTTGCTTTATACTAGGGTAAGTATTACTTCGTACCATCTATTGCATATGTGACCAAAAAATCACTTTGTTTATTCCAAGTCTCTTTAAATGTGTATAAATTACTAAGGGTCAGATCACGAATCCAACATTTCCTTATATCATAATATCACTTACATCATACATATGACATATATATCCAATATCATACCCAAATATCATCCAATATCATATATCAATATCAAACACTTTCTATCTATTACCCCTATACTTATACACTCTCACAAATCAATTCAAACTTTTCAATTCACATTCTCTCTCCTCTTTCCTTAATTCTCTCCTCACATTTAAACCTTTCACATCACATTCAAATCTTTTCATCATGGAGGCAATTTAGTCTTTTAATTTATAAAATCACATCACGCATATCATCTCATATTCATGTTGTGAACAGAACCATATCGCTCAATATGACCGTATATAGTACTCGTGATCGAACCCTAAGAAATAAGCCTACTAATACCCCCAAAAAAAATCGGGGGCAGCACCGTAATGTCCCCCCCCCCCACCCCACAACCAAACTGTCCTAGTTTCACCCCTGTATACAATAGCTGATGTATCAATTGTTGGCCATCCACCATCGACATATGTTGCCTTGAAGGACATGTATGAGATCAAGCAGAAAACATTGAGAGGAAAATGAACAAGAGAAAATCAAAAGTAACCTATATTTGGGTTATATTTTTGATGAAGGACAGAATGGTAATATACCGAAGATTCCTATTAAAGACCAAGGGAAAAGGAAAAGTGTAGTTGTTTTGCCGAAAATCCGACAAAGTGTGGAATTGACGTTGGGACTAGCCAATTTTGATCTGAAACTGTTCAACGAGCAATATACATGGCTTTGCCATGATGAACGACGGATTTCGGCAATTCGAGATCGTTTAGGCATCGAATAATGCATTTTTCCTATTTTTGGTAATAATTGCGAGGCTAATAACTTTCTGTAGGATAATTGGATTCGAATTTCGTAAATTGGGTTAGTCTTAGAATTCATAATCTTTCCCAAATATGGACTTATCTCGTTTTTGCGGTTTTGACAATTTTTTATGTTTTTCCTATTTTATTTGTATTTTCCTTTTTTAAATAGGTTTAGGGTTATTCAAGTAGTATAAATACATCATGTAGCCTATGGGCAAAGTATCTTTTGATTATTAATATTATTCCTTGAGAGTTTTCTCAATGTTGTGTCCAGTGGAATCCGGATTGTGTGTTCTTTGGGGTTAATTTGTAGAAATTAATCTTTTTCACATTTCTGTTCTACGTTAATTTTCCTTTTCCGAAAAATTGCATATTAGCTCTTGCGGTTCTATAGTCGTATCCGCTTGAGTTTCAGGTAGTTTTCCTTCATGAATATTGGTAATGGCATACCTTGCTCGCTGAGACTTGCTACTTCATTTTATTTCTGCATTTAGTACTTGTGCATTTACTTGATTATGGTGTTGATGGTATCCTGACTATGGTCAGATTTCTCTTCCTGGTCAGTAGCTTCTTCAAGTTCCTTGGTTGTTTACTCGTACAAATTGAACTTTGTGAGATGTTTAGTTCCGTGTTTGTGTGTCATACATTTTACTTCATGCATTTTCATCAACTATTGTTGAAGATCCGCAAACAAGTAATATGAGAAACAATTGTCGCAGTCTTCTTTACTTTGTTTATTCACCCTATCTAGAGGCCTCAATCATTTATCCCTTGCTTCTTGCCTTCCTGTCTCTTCTTTGTAACTATTTTTAAGTGCCTGCAACGGTGGACTTTGCTGCTTTTTCTCTGCACCTTTTTATTACAACTCTATATGCTATCTGCTAGCTGCTTTCTGGTGGGGTTAGTCCACAAATAGGATAAATGTCATATGTTTCGTTTTGCCTTACATGCTGCACTGGGAATTATATGGACAAGGTGACAAGTGAAGTTCCATGTTTATATCAATGCATCAATATTTTGTTATTATAGCTCTCTTGATTACAACTAAGGTGTTTTATGTTGTATACCTTGTGACTGTGTTATATTTAGTTTGTGAGCTCAGCATTGAAAGATCCCTGCTTGGAGTTCGAGTTGGTACATCCTGTTGTGATCAGAAGACGGGTGATCCCTCATTTTCCTTCACCTGGAGAGAGGGCTATAACACTCGAGGATGAGGACTTGGTTCCATCTGCTCTCATCAAGTTCAGACCTTTGGAAACAGATTCGGTGGTTTTCACTGGTCTCTGCAATGAACTACTGGAAATCATGGAACCCCTAGCTACCGTTTCGACATCTGCTTCATGAGGTCCTCTCCACTCCCTACCATCAACCTCTCATGTGAACTATCTCAATTTGGTAGATGCCTGCTTCTGATAGAACATTCAGGAAAAAGATAAAGTTTTTTTGAGCTTGTGGTGATGGAAGAAGAATCATGACTGTATAATTTTTTTTTCCTTTTTGATAAATAGTCTGTACATGAAGAGAAAGC
>JAOTQG010123223.1:0-10488 GCA_025631175.1 Iris virginica | reverse complement strand
ATTAGACCCTTTCCAGAACATGTTATGAAATTGGAACATCTACAGATCTGATTTATATAAACAAGAACAAACTCAAACACCTGACATAAACATCAACTAATTTCTAAACATTAAATTAATATACCATTCAAACCGGAAATTCATTAATTAGAAGGTGATTGCTAAACAACATATGATATGTTAAAATGCCCATGATCACCCAAAAGAGGATCAAATAAAAAACAATTTAATATTCAAATTAGAGTCAAACAATAGCCCAATCCCCTGTTTTCTCTGTTTTTTAGTCAATAGGTTAAACTAAACCCAACCAAATCAAACTTTATTTAAGGAAAAAGGACTTGCAAGACCTTAATCTATTCCAGTAAGATTCTCTAATAAGTGGTATAATCAAACTAGCTACTACAAGGGTAAAGAAATTAATACCTGAGAATTGTTTATAGATTGAGAGATAGCCAAAGTGAGCTTAGATGTGATATCACTATGGGTAAGTGTGTAAGTTCTTGGGAGCTTCCCTGGGTGCTTCTTTTCATCCACCCCTAAAAAAAGAACCTTCAACTTTGATGCTTCAAATATTGCTGGCCCAAACAATCTTGCCATCTGATAAGATCAAAACACCAACAACAAGTATAAATTATAACAATAAAAAATACCCATTTGATCATAATTTTTCAAGAAAGCCCTTCCCAAGAAAAAAAAAAGAGAAGGAACTGAAAAAAGAAAAGGGGAATTACAGGGACTATGGAGAAACTCCTGTTGGGTTTTCTTCTTCTGTGGAAGATGAAAAGAGGGTTTTGCTGATCAAAAGGGGAAGAAGGTTTCAGTTTTGATGGAAGGATTAGGGTACTACTCAAAGAAACCATCTTTTCTCTTTCCCCTCCGAGATCTTCTTGCTGTTTTCGGTTTGAAATCAGAAATAAAATACTGCTCTTTCAGTACTTTCTGTATGCTACTAAGCTGATATAATTAGGTAAATGGTACACGAGTATTAGGTAAAGAGATGCTTATAGAGAGAGGGGTTTGGCAAGTACAAGTATGTGTGTTGTGTTGCTTTTACTTTGGGGGTTGCTTTTACTTTGAATTTGGGATTTTTCCTTTTATTTTTTTGAGATATTTGGTTTTGTTCGGAAGGATTTGGGAAAATTGAGACTTTGAAGAATTGAGAAGGACGGGAAGCGTGTTGGCATGGTACTTAACTTGGGAGCCGTAAAAGGCAGGTTTGGTTGCTGGAAATTCCGAACTTCTTGTGGACGCTGACGTGCTACATGGCCTCTTTCACAGCGTCTTATAAATCTCCACGTGTCAAGTTCTTTCGCGTGTTACATGATGTATTCATGCCACTCGTGATTCTTCAAAGTCAAAATAATGGAGTAAATCAAAACTGTATATTCATATTCAAAATGATGCGGTGCAGTTTTCAACTCAATTGTGAAAAGTTATAATTAAATAATATAATATTATGATAAAATAATAGATGATTGGAATATCATTTAAAAACTATTAATATATAAATAAATTTATTTCAATTATAAAATATTATAATTAAATAATAAAATATTACAATATGCGACGTTTACATCGTAGCGGAGTCGTATTCCTATACGAATAACAAGGCCGTCGGCCAGCCCGTGAATTTGAAATGATTCGATGCAATCATATTTCATGAGCCAATTTGAATTAATTCATAAGGCTTGTGAGTCGATTTTTGAAGGGCTTGATTCTTGAGTCCCAACTTGATCGTCATTAATATATTTAAACTTCAATCATGCAACAATAAAAATATATAATAATTTAAAAAGATTAAAAGTATATGTCGGAATCAACATATAATTAATTTAAATGATTCAATTAATATTAATTCAAAATTTAAACATAAAACAAAATTTGAAAAGGACATCATAATAAAATATGAAACACATGAATAGTAATAAATTGTTAAAAAGATCAAATTCTCTAATGGTCTAGACTTGCAAAGGCTCGTGAAGGGTTGCTAAAGCTCGCGAAAACCTGTCAAAGTCTGCAAATGTCTTGTTTCATAAAGGCTCATGTAGGTTCGCGAATGTCTCACAATCCAATTATGAATTTAGTCGAACCATATGTTTAAGATCTGGCTCGAGTCCGTCAAGATCCACCACAAACCAATTATAAGTTGAGTCGAACTCACATATTTAAGATCCGACTCGACTCCGTCAAGGTCCGACTCATGAAAAAAATTGATAAGTCCGACTGGAGGTCGTAAAAATCCAACTCAGTCCGACTCACTTAATTATAGGCAGAACGACTATATATACATCTTACATTTTTGGGGGAAATTTTTTTTTTTTTTTTGAGTTTTGATTGTTTTTTCATTTTCTGTTTCTCCCTCTTATTTATTCTACTAGAAAATGTTAGTATCTTTGAAAATGTAATTTAAAAAATATTTAATTAATATTTTAAAATAATATTATTTATAAAAAAGTTAGAAAATATTTTTATTCGAGAGCGCAAAGTACAAAAATAATTTTAAAAAATAACTTAATTAAATAGTTTTAAATACTATTTTATTTATATAAAAATATTACTAATACAAAAAAATAATAAATTAAAAGTTATTAGCTTTAATTAAATAGTGTGTGTGGAAAAGTGTGTGAATTATGTATTATGGTGAAAGAGAAAGTGTAAAGAGTGTTGTGTGTCGGTGATTTAAGAGAGAAAGTGTGAAGAGTTTGTATGGGGTTGTGTTGTATATGGGAGAGAGAGAATGTGTGAAAAGTGTAACCACCACCATCTCCATTGTTGTCCCTATTACCATCCCCACTATCACAATATCCACAACCACCACCATCTACCACGCCCTTCATTGCCACCACCACCTTCATTGCGGCCATCACAACGAACATTTTCATCACCATCGCCTTCACCGCTACCAACATTTTTGCCACCACCACACTATCACCACTTGGTTAGTGCATAACGAGTGGTGGTGATGGCGATGGTATTTATAAAAAAGTTAGAAAATATTTTTATTCGAGAGCGCAAAGTACAAAAATAATTTTAAAAAATAACTTAATTAAATAGTTTTAAATACTATTTTATTTATATAAAAATATTACTAATACAAAAAAATAATAAATTAAAAGTTATTAGCTTTAATTAAATAGTGTGTGTGGAAAAGTGTGTGAATTATGTATTATGGTGAAAGAGAAAGTGTAAAGAGTGTTGTGTGTCGGTGATTTAAGAGAGAAAGTGTGAAGAGTTTGTATGGGGTTGTGTTGTATATGGGAGAGAGAGAATGTGTGAAAAGTGTAACCACCACCATCTCCATTGTTGTCCCTATTACCATCCCCACTATCACAATATCCACAACCACCACCATCTACCACGCCCTTCATTGCCACCACCACCTTCATTGCGGCCATCACAACGAACATTTTCATCACCATCGCCTTCACCGCTACCAACATTTTTGCCACCACCACACTATCACCACGTGGTTAGTGCATAACGAGTGGTGGTGATGGCGATGGAGGTGCATGTAATTATGGTGGCGTGCGGTGAAGGTGCTAGTGGTGTGGCATCTCAAGCATTTAAAAAATGGTGCTAAAATTTTATACTCTAAATTTTAGAATATATATCAATTTTTAAAAATTATGAAACAGGAAAAACGACATCAATTAGGATAGAAAATCTCGATTTGCAAAATCGTCTAAAATTACCTACTATTGTGGAGACATTTTTGGAATGTTTTAACTACTCCATATGAACTCCTATCTCCTTCCCATCATACAACAAGTTTATAGCCAGAATCGCGCTCTTCATTTTCCTTATTTGGTTGTTCTCAAGAGAGTAATATTAAAAATCCTGAGGTAGAGTTCGGGCTTGTAAGGTCTTAGGTTCAATCCCTTTCCACGCCGCTTTAGGAGCAAAAAAGAAAAAGAAAAAAAAAAAAAAGAGTAATATTCATTTTAGTACTATTTCTGATCTCCCCAGAAACATTAATAGAAGTAGTCTTTCCTTATATTACAATTAAACGTCTAATATTAATTATATTTGTTTCTTAAGCTTTTTATTGTTTTAAAGGAGGGAAGGTTTGATCTGTTGGTATATCGAGCGCCTAGGCACTCAATGCTAGAAGCGTCCATTTTTCTGAATGTACATAAAGACTATAAATTATATACATAATATAAATACAAAATGCACATAAATTATATTATTATCATATTCATAATTATTATGGGCATTTCATATTCATATTATGTACATAATTTATAATCTTTTTGTGAGATTTCATATATCCCCTCTTCGCTTTTCTGATTATTTATTGTTATTAATTAAACCTCCACTTTATATTTTTGATTTATCAATAAATTTTGGGAGCTAGGGTACCACCCATCTCTCCCTACATAAATAAATAAATAAAAATTCCCTAACTATCTTTACTCCTTTGTGAACTTCCATTGCTCTGTAATCGACCCAACACCTTTGTATAAGGCATTGGAAACGACAGCTATATAGTGGCCGAAGTAATCAGAGGTATATAGAGCAATTTCATAAAAATTTATAGTTGATTGATAAATGATACAAAATTGATCAGTTACCAAAATGATTTTACTATACGCAAATGGAAAAATTACGCCAAAAGCTAGGAACTTATTGAGGCTGCAGGTTAATTATGGATATTTCTTTGTTCGGGTAGTCCTATGAACAACTCGGTCTCTACTTCCAAACCTCGTCTTTCCTGCACGTCTTCTGCTGAAAACAATTGTCCAAAATGTTGTTGCTCGCACTGCAAAAGCCAAATTATGGTTCATATAATGTATCGTCACCCCAAGAAATGTCACACACATACACACACACAATTTTAGGATCGTTGAATTATAATTTATTAGCTAAGTGTAGCATGACTATCCCATCTAAAAACTAAGGTTTAGTTATTTCTGACTCCAATTCTCTGCTCACTGCATCCTCCAAACGTGGAATGCAAGACGATAAAAAGACTCTGTTCATCAAAGTAATTAATTATCAAAATGGCAAATCAGGAAGTTAAAGACATTACCCTCCTCAATTTTGCATTTTCTTTTGCAAGAACTTTCTCCTGTTTTTGGGGGGATGGGGGAAAACAATGTAACAGCAGAAAGAAATTAGTTGTCTTCAGAATTAAAATGATGGTGAGTGCATTTTTGTGGGTTGTGTGTGGGCGCGGCGCACTTACCTCCTCCTTTAGCTGCTGAATTTTGTCCTTGAATAACAGATGCTGAAGATAAGCAATGATTTGATTTTTAATCAGTAATCTTAAGGAATGTGAAAGCCAAACTGAGGTAGATAGATAGATATACGTGTCATCGTGTGCATGTAGGTGTACCTTTCTTTCCCTAATAATGCTCAAACTTTTCTCTAATTGGTCTTCAGTCGCTTGTAGCTCTTCGATAGAGTAAGATTCCGGACCATCTCCCAAAAACTTTCTGCAATGTGTACGTTTTTGGAAGTTAAAGCTAATGGATTGTCATGAGTGAAATGCAGAACAAGAGTAAGGAGCTAATTATTGGTAACGAACTGAAACTGGGATTATACTCGCCTTTTAGAAAGCTCAAGCTCCTCAATCTTTTTGGCCATTAAGGCTATTTTTTCCTGCAACTACAGCAAGTAATTTTTTGTCAGAGGTTTAGATGTCTAAAATCTCCTTTCAAAGAGCATTTTCATTAGAGAAAAAATGATTTTACCTTGTATATTATTACAAGTTTTTATTACTAATAGTTTCTATTATCTTGAAGAGTACTGCTAATAGTTTCTATTAAATTGATTATGTTGAACATGTATTATGTTGTAGAAACATTAACATGACAACAGAAAAGACTAAATGAAAAACTTGGAATCAGAACATGGTGATGCATAATGGACCAATGTTAACTGGCATGAAAATCTATGCCAATAGGCAACAAGCTGCAGCAATCCCCACTTTATCAGATGAAGTTAAAATAGGAAACAACAATCCACTATATCAGATTATGAATTCAATATAGGAAACTGCTAAATCCCTCCCAAACTCACTGGAGAATCTTCTTGAATAAAAATTGTGATCACCAAACCCAAAACTAACAATTAACCTCTGTATAACATGACTGCAACAAATGGGCCATCCAGAAATAATGGTGGAATCAGAGCAGACTGAATCTTAACATAAGGTATCTCAGATTTGGAGCAGGAGGTGACCATCACATCTAGTGGCGCCAAACTATTTTCAAGAGAAGTATGTACCATATTAGGAAACCAATTCCATGTTCAAAGAACTATGTTTAAGGATTCTATTTAGAGAAAACTTGGACTTGTGATAAAGGTTTTTCTTGTTATAAGCACTAATACATCATAATAATTATAACACACTAGTTCTTCCAGCGCAGTTCTTCGTTTTCCCAGATGAACTATTCTTACTTTCTTAACCTTCCATCTTATTATTCTTTCTTTTCTTTTCAATTCTCTTTTATTTTCTCTCTCTTTTTTGTGATTGTCATCTTAAAAGTCAAAGAAGAAGAAGAAAGGGGAAAAGCAAGGAAGAAGAGATAACCTGAGTAGTTTCTTCAGGTGCTATATGGCCAAGTGCAAGGTTCTTGGGATTCTTTTTATACCGTTCTATTGTCTTCTTAGCACTGAAGCATCTCCAGATAAAATAAAATCGATCAGACACCAAGGGAAAAAATGGAGAAATCTACTTGTAATACAGGCAAAAGAATCACATTTGGCTTACTGAACGAGATTAAAAATTTAATTCTGAAACTTAACTTACCTCATCTGCACTCAACAATATATCAAATAATTCGTAAGCCTAAATTGTACATAAGCATAGATTTAATTAGACGTAAATAAGGCTAAAACGAGTTGCGTGCAAGGCAACCTCAGCAATTTACTCCAATAATGAAAGTAGATTGACATATAATGAAGCAAGAAGTTGGATGCCTGGGAACCCCCCCATGCAAAAAGAAAAAAAAAAAAAAAAAAGAGTAAAATGCAAGTGATTGGATCAAAAAATTCACGAACCACAGTGGTACAGAGGCAGAGATGATCTTGAGTTATAAAATGAAAAGAGAAGTCAATTAATTACTATAGTTCTAGATCTAAAGAGGAAAAGGAGAATCGGCCAAAGATCTTACTCTCAAGTACTAGGGAGGATTATACTTTGTTCAGTTTGGTGTCTGTATGTTTTCGTTGGTACATCACCAACCCTCTAGACACCAAGCACCAAGGCCAATTTTACATACCGCATGCCAGCCAAAAATCTATGCCAGTCGGATCACTTATAAATCACTTGAAATTCTCAAATCTTTACCATGTGGGACATGGGGGCTCACATATACTAAAAATACTACCATTGCTAGCTTTTCGATCAAATCTTTCACACCGTTTTTCTAGTTTTATCTAAAACCAACTCTATACAGAAAATCAAAGTTATTTGACGACGAGCAATCCTTTCTCACAAGGAGTTGGATTTATAAAGAGGGAGGACTTGGGACTTTCTTTCACAGCTTGTTCATCCTTCGCCACATTCTCTTGCAAAATGCATATAGATTAATGGTCCCCTTGAACAGCGGGTTATAGGCTTGCAATGATCCCTCTAGCTTAGTGAGTACTCCCAAGTTATACTATAAACTCTATACGAAGTGGTCCTAAGTTGACCTTCTTACTTGCAAAGGCAGACTCATGAGGTGTCTCCACAACACAACCCCATCACCCCAACAAAAGCTGTAAATTATGTCATGGACAAAGTCTAACCGCTTGTTGTCGATGACAATGTGCTAGCCGGAATATGGGAAATCTAGACTAGTTTTTACCACCACCACCACCCCTCCCCCTCACCCCACAATAACCCAAAGAACAAATACTGCACTAAAAATGCTACAATTAAATAATTACCTTTTAACTCTGAGCATGACGATTACCTGGTATAACGGGCATCTCAAAGATATGGTTTTTACCCCCAATAATCGAAAGACCAAATAGACTTGCTACATAATTGTACTAGCAATATAATTATTGTTGTTAGTTGTTCTAATTTTAGTGTTGTGTATCACAGACAACCTCAAGATACAAAGTAAATGACCGGACTCTTCCGTCGACCTCAAGAACAGGAAGAAAGAGCTAATTTATAGTAGATATGCACTTAATGAAATTATTCATCTGTATCACTTCTTTATTTGCCAAAGTCAGCAATATATTCACACTTCGTACATGAGAGTGTTATTGAAACCAACAATACAACCATCCAAGGTAAATAACCAACCAACGGTGGATCTAAAATTGACTCTATCAAGCCTATGTTGAATCTATAACATTCTATGACAAAAACAGAACAATAATAATTCACGCCATATAGTAGTAGTAACTCTACTATATTATATGCTCTTTCCAATGTTTTAAATTAATCTGATTAATACTAAACTGCTTAAAATACCAACTGTGCATATGCAATATCAGGTCTAACACAATTCATAGATGACAGCTTACATCAGTCTTCCAATGATTCTCACTTGCAAATTATTCTTGGTTGCAACACTATTAGGCACTAATATATTATTAGTACTCATTAGATACTTTTAGGGTTTTCAATCAAAGTAACCAAATCTCCTTAATTATATTGTTTCAATTTAATGAAATTGTCTTTATATATTTACCATCCTTTCTTATGACTTTTACTCCAAAAATCACATGTACTAGGCCAAAAAAGGTCTTGATTACATTTAATGCAATTCATATCAAAATCAAAGATAAATAAATCATCAACAGAGAGTATGATAACTACATTGTACTGTTTATACAACTGTCCACTTGAGTTATTAGACCTAAACGTTCTAGTTTCGAATTGAACCTCTCGTATCATTGTCTAGAATCTTGTTTAAGCAAGCAGTTTAAGTGTTAAGATTTTTATGTTAGATTATTTCAATAATCTATGTATGAACCATGTATTTATGGCTTTGGACTGACCTAGGGAATAGGGGACGATGTAATGGTTGATCGACATTAAAGTTAGGAGACTGTACTTAGGATTTAAATACCCTTTTCTCTCCCTCCACAAAAGATACATACAATTCACGGTTGCAAAAAATTAAGAAAAAGAGGAGACTTTCTTCCCTCCATTGTTAATTAACCAAGTAAAAGTCCATCCTTCACCATCAAAGAATTCCACAAGTAATAAGTAGGAAGAGAGTAATGAAAACGTCAAAATTAACTTATCAACGATTTAAAGAAAATCAATGGATCAGGGTATGTACTTTATTCGAATTATGTCATATTCATAGTCTTGTGTGATTCAATGTGTTTAATGATTTTCGCTAAGATTAATACCTGTAATATGCTTACAATTTGTATGATCAGAGCATAGGATTAAACACTTGATACACCATTATAGCATGATTATGAACATTGATGTTCTTGCAAAGTTGTTACATTCCCTAGAAAAGAAAACCATTGATGAATGTTTTACTGTTTTGATTTAAGGGATTTAAAATGATTAAATTGTATAAATAGCTTGGTATATTATTCCAAACATATTTCTTTTGGATGCCAAGCATGCATATACTGTTATAATGGGTGAAAAAGTCTCGAGTAACCTTTTCTTATATTTATCCATGTTACCATCACACTTAAGTTTTCTTTCCCCCTTAAAAATGCATATACAACTGAATGATTTGATTTCAAGTGGAAAGATCAATCAAAGTCCAAGTATTATTTTTGTGAAACCTAGTTTTACCATCAATTTCCATTGTTTTATGTTGGGTAAGACACAACTTCTTTAAAAGTACTAGGATCTTCTTCTAATAATTAAGTTAACAATATTCCGAGTCCTTGAATATTGATCGATCATCCTAAGTTCACTATATATGCTTTGACTCTGATATATATTGTTCATCATGGAGTCCAAGGAAAGTAGTAGAAACATTCTAGGTTAGATCCGCCACTGAATTAACACAACATGAACTACCACCATGCCTGGAAAGGGCCGGGAATGGAAGCTCTTGATATGCCTTGTTTTGCAAGGAAATAGCGCGCCCTGGAGTTTTTTTTTTTTCTCCACATACTCTCAATATTCTCCATATGTGTCTTCCAAAGATTCAATTTCGCTTCTCTTTTCTCCTCTTGTTCTTCCTCAGATAAAGTCTTTGCTACAGCTAGTTTCCAATCTTCTATTAATGTAGTGTTGGGGAGGGGGGGGTTTATATCTAGCAATTAATTAATTATCCTCACAAAAATTTGAGCTCTCCTGAATCGTATTCTAATTCTTTTAGTTTCTTTTTCAATATAATCTTTTTAATTCTTCAATGAAGATTTTAAATTTTTCCAAAGTTTATCTTTTGTTCAATAAGAGATAGATATAAGTAAATTTTGAGAAATATATATATATATATATATATAATGATCGTTCTCCACCTATAATGAAATAATGTCAATGTTGGGAATTTTTAGAAGAATGCCCGGATAACTTTGAAGTCGTGAATCAAATCACTTTCAGATTGAACTATTTGC
>JAOTQG010123212.1:0-10489 GCA_025631175.1 Iris virginica | reverse complement strand
ACACATCTCTCCACCATCGCTTTGTTGCTAAGGGTCTGCTTACCACAAAGATCGATTAAGCATAAACAATCATAATGTCTGAATTTAATAATTTACACCGATTGAAATAGTATAATTAGTTGATTCAAAATCGTATCAATCTTGAACTTATTATTCACGATCCATTCACCCACTTAATCCCTTTTGCAGCTACAAGCACGTTATTAACATGGACATATAACAAAAGATCAATCAACACATATACCCAACTGAAAACTGAATTTTGTCGAATCCAAAAATGTTCATAAAAGTATCAAATCTTTTAAGCAACTGTCCAACAGGATACGTTTATTACTATACTACGAAACTCTTAAGAAGATTAATGCAGTCCTCTTTGATGTTAAACTCTTTTGATTGATCAAGATCTTTTAAACTCGGTACCTATGGAGTTGCGATAACTATTAATGAGAAAATTGGGCTAAGGGAAGAGGAAGGGGAATAAATAGCGGAGGTGGCTATGAAGTTAGAATGGATGGCTATGGAGTTAGAATCAGATCGAGGAGAGAGAAAGGAAAAGACAAAGGAGGGAGAGAGGGGGTGGGGGCGTGATTAAGGGGAAGGTGAATTTTGTACTTTTTGAAGAGTTTGAAGCTAAATTTGGGGAGAAAAGAGGGAAGGTGGATTTTGTACTTTTTGAAGGTTTTGAAGCTAAATTTGGGGAGAAAAGACTAAAATGCCCCTAATTAACTTACTTGAGTCCTGTTTCATTAAAATTTGACGAATTTATTGAAAAGAATTTAAATGACAATAAAATTAGAATATCAGGACCTCAATACTTAAAACTGGAAGGTTCGTTTTACAAATTCACAAAAAATTAAAATCTAAAATGCAATTAACCCTAACAAGAAACCAAACCTAATAAAAAACCTTGCAAGTATTACACCGTACAACAATGACCCGTTTTGTTAACAAACCGGTTACAAGTTTCCCCAGTTTTGAATACAACATAAATAGATTTCCGAACACAATACAATCACAAACTCGAAATTCCAATCCGAGATAGACATTCTTTAATTCTATATAATTCATTGAATTGGGTCCTTGGGCAATCACTGTTCTTCCAGGTTTGGCACTTCCAAGGAACCCAATTATACTATGTTAAGTCTCTCTGCGAATTCAGTTGTTAATTTGAAAATTTCATCTTCCTGACAAATTGGTTTTACTTTTGCTTTGTTATGTTAATGTAAAGGTGTTAAATTTTGTGTATATCAGCTGTTTTTTGAAAATTCATCATCTTTACATGGGTTTATTTCGATCATGTATTAGAATTTGATACTTGAAATTAATAATCTTATCATTATCGTTATTATTAATTTTGTTCAGTACTCAGTTTCTAAACTGGGAATTCATTTTTTTTTTCTATTTGCTACAATTCTGTTCTGCAAAAAAAAGCGGAAAAGTGCTCTGTTTTGTGTAATCAGCTGGCCTTTCAATTTATTTAATTTTGTGAGTTGGCTTTATTTTGATTATGTTTTATGAATAAAGAGGTTATCAACTTAAATTAGATATTTTTGTGTATTCAGTTGGTAAATTGAGAGATTATTGTTTTGTTTGTTTGTTTGTTTGTTTATTTGTTTTTTGATTTGGTTGAGTTTGTTTCTGTTAATGGGAATGGAAGTTCATTTTTTTTTTCCTGCTAACTGATTTAAAAAATTAATTTTATTTGGGTTTATTTTGATTAATTTATAGGCTTGGGAAGGTTTTCAAACAAGTTTACTGACCACAGATTTCAGCAAATTGTTACTTTGCAAACAAACTCATTCGTTTGTATACTCGGTTGACAATTTGAACATTCATTCATTCCTTATTTATTTATATTTTAAAAGTTTATTTCATTATACGTATGGATCGGTGGTCAGAGTTGTCTATTAAGCTATTATTTGAAAATTATTTGCTTATTTGTTTATGTTTATAAATTGGGTTTATTTTGATTTTGTTGTAGCCTATAGGACCGTAGTGTGTTTAGTTCACAAGTTTAAGAACCCATGTGTCAGAAACTGAAACTTCTAAATTCGTTATTTTGTTTTTTCAATTGTTGATATGAAATTCAGTGTTTTCTTTGTTTGATTTGTTTTAGTTTCCTTCCTCCTGTAGGAATGGATAGGTGTTCAATTCACAAGCTCAAAGAACATATATGTCAGATTTTGATGGTGCAGAGATACATAATAGAGATTAAAGAAAGTATGAGAAGAATGAGCTTAATTTATCGTCAAAGTGGGAGACGTAATTCCTTATCTGCGCAAATAATCTACGTTCAGGCTTTTTGTTGAACGTTGTGGATTAGTTGTTTTAGAAAGTTCTTTTTAACAATGGGAAAGCGTAAGTTCATCTTTCAGAAACTCATCTTTCTGGTTTCATTCATATTTGTCACTTAGTTGTGAAATTCGAGAACTCTGAAGGCTTTTCTTTTGTACGACCTAGAAGTTTGAGATTTGTGCTGGAAGAGATCTTTTACTCCATAATTTATTTTGTATTTGGATAACCCACTTTCTGGGTTAGCCAAATATGTCTCATATCCCATATGAATACTAGTGTATACCTGTGTCCGCGCATGAAAAAAAAAAAAACCTTAAAAATTAACATTCTAATTGATATAAAAATTAAATACGATAAATAAGTTAGTAAAAATTAGTTGCTATAAAAAATTTGAATTGGAAAATGGGGGGAATGGTGTTTATAATCAATGGTTAAGATTGAAAGATTTTTTTTTTTTGAAGGGTTTGGATTGAAGGCTTATTTCACACTTCATAATGTCAAATCATGAACAGTGAAATGAGCCTTGTTTTACACTATAGATTCTTCTAGGTTATGATGAACTCCATATAATTGACTATCTAGTATAAACATGGTAGGGATTTTGGTATGGTTTCATACAGATTGTGGTTAGCTTTAGGATTCTGATGGACACACACACACACACACAAACGATACATGGGCAAGATATTTAAATTTAGTCCTTGTAAATATGCAACAAGGAAGACAGAGACTTCTAAAATAAAGTTAATAAAATTGGTTAACATCTAAAGTAAAGATAGTAAGAGCGAGAGAAGGGGGGAGGAATATGATAAAATGGAACCGGGAATAGGAGATATTCACTTAGTCTAGTTAAAACAGAAAGGGGATCAAATATTGTAACTGGTAAATACATGGAGCCGGTTATTTCCACACAGTTAAAGGACTCAAGCATTCTCTTATAACATGAAAATTAGAGATGATGCATTACACTTTGAAAGAGTACTTCTAGGTGTATGTGCTATATAAGAATATACTGTGCAGAAGTGCGAATATTATAATGTTCACTGAAGAGGCTGGCAGTAATTTCCTGCAATTGGTTATGGTTTGCTGTAGATGTCATTTTGTATTTCCTTCTACAGGTTCTGGTTGCGGTAGAAGTATTGCTGATAATCTTGAAGATAATGTTGGCAATGAACGTTCAAATGAGGGAAAGAATAGTCTGTATCACTACTTAGATAATCTATTCGAGAAAAGGTGCTTCTTTCTTCATATAAATTCATTACTTTTGTCAGCATTTTAGGGTTTAGGGTTTTCATGCGTTTCCTCCAGCAAGTCATGTTCCATGACATTTGCCTTATGGCTAAGTGATGACAGGGTTTATTGTTTTTAGGGGATCAACAAGGGAGATTGCACTGTCATCAATTATCAAGGGTCTCACTGTTAGTTGTCAGCAGCAATTTGCCGGAAAGAAGTAATCAGCTCTATTACCTATTGGAAATTTTAAGAAGAGTATAAGCCAACCATATGAATGAAGTTCCACAACTCACCCGCTGCTCTTTTGTTGCAGTTTTGCTACCATACTTTACCGATGCTTGAATTCCTTCAAAAAGGGATCTATCAAAGAGAGTCGTTTAGCATCTGATGCCCTTGGTAGGATTGGTCTTTCGAAGTGTAATGTTTTTTCTTCATTTACATGTAGATTAGAATGGTTCCCTGTTGAATTATTTGTGCAGGATTGTTGGCTATCACCATTGGATGTGGAGACGAAGCGCATGAACTATATGTACAGTCACTTCCGATTCTTTCAGAAGCTCTTGAATGTGGAGCTGAATCCGGGAAGTTAATATCTGTATGTATATTACTTCGAAGTAGTTTCAAGTCCCAGATTCCCTGTTATTCTATTATTGACATGGATATGACTAATATTTTGCTTTTGATCGACTCTGATAGAAACAGGTCAATTGTTTGAATCTTGATCTGAGATTTTCTATTGCAGATTTTGGATTGTTTGGCTATTGTCACTTTTGTTGGTAGGAGTAATTCGGAAGACACGCAAAGATCTATGCTAAACATATGGCAGTACATTTACTCAGAATCAGGAGGAAATAATTTGGTTGCTGACACTGCTGTTCAAAGGCCTGCAATTTCTGCTTGGTTGCTTCTTTTAAGTACCATGAATGGATGGGCACTTAATTACAACTACTGGCAAGGGTAAGTGCATCCTTTTCATTCAGCATCTCCTAAATTGAGAAAGTAGTTAACATTCATTGGATTGTGAATGGGACCATATTTACTTATAAAGCCACGGGTAATCCTCGACATTAGAACTTAGAAGCATGCTTTTTGCTCTTCTAGCATTGGTTTCTTTGGGTTTTCATTGTTGTAGAACTGAGTAGAAGTGTTCTTCATGGGAGTCTCCATGTGGAATCTACTTTTCTAAATGGGACTTCACAAATGGTCCCTGAACTTTGCGCGAATCCATGAATAGTCCCTGATCTTTGAAAATGAATATTGGAAATTCAAGCACACCAAATGTGGATGTAATTGATTCCTCCGTTAAATGATCGTTAGCTTCACCGTTAAATAGTCATATGCTTCGCACATGCTTTATATTTTGAGGATAGAAGTGGAAATTCCACACTGTTTCCCAATCAGTCTTCTTCTCTCTCCTCTGTAAAATTCTCCAGCAAAGGTTCCATCGACGAATCTGCCTCTCCCAACCTGCATCTTCCTCACCTCCGATGAATCGGCAGGTGTCGGAACTAGGGTCTGTTGGGTCGAAATTCCCAAAAAAAAGCTTCCAAACGAGTCTTCATCTCCATATTCAAAGGTGGAGTCTTTATTGGTCTCCGGAATAGCAGGTGCCACGGATTAAAATATTTGAGGTGATAATTGTTTGGGTGAATTGCGGCAGACCCATTTGTGTGTGATGAATTTTTGGGCCCCGGATGGGATTTTGAGCTGGAATTTCTGAGCCTTTTAATGGTTATTCTCTGGATGTGCAGAAGCTAGGATATCAAAAACTGGCAACTCTTTTGCAGATAATGCCTGGGGTGAAAATTGAATTTAATTATATTCTTTCACCCGGAAAAGTCTCAAAGAGTTCTAGTGCAGAAGTCGTGAAGCCTGATGTTGTTAAAGCCGGTTTCAATAGCGGCAGAAAGGACCCAACATCAAGGAAGGAGGATGATGATCCTGACTCTCCATCGATCATTTAACAAACCAAATTCATACTTCAAATCATAACAAGAAAATGAATAGAAAGAAAAAAAAGAAAAGAAAAAGCCCTTGTCTTTCCATAACCCAGAACATTCTCCGGAATCCCTAGTGTCGCCGGAACCCAGAACATTCGCCGGAATCAACAGTGAAACAAGCCCTTGTTTTTCCATAATTACCTCTTGGTTTTTAAAGTTTTTTCCTTAATTGCCCCTAATAAATCAGCACATGAGAGTCACATGTAAGTTAACGGTCAAAATTAACGATCGACTAACAGAAGGACCATCAACTTCCACATTTGGTGGACTTGTATCTCCAATATTCATTTCCAAAGATCAGGAACTATCCATGGATTCGCGCAAAGTTCAGGGACCATTTGTGCAGTTGTCCCTTTCTAAAATTTCCAATTAGACATACTAATGTTTGTAGGAGGGCTGATACCCAATTTTCGATTGTTACAGGACAATTCCATTTTTTCTTGACTTACTAGAGGCAGATGATGAATCTGTTCATGTCGCAGCTGGTGATGCTCTGACTCTAATAATTGAAGTGGGGTGCCTTGAGAAGTTTGCTGGCAAAAGTAAAAATGGGACTGATAGTTCACCAAATGGAGAAACGAGTTTGCTGAAAGGAGCTTCGTCAGTACAAGAACTAAAGGAAAGAGTTCTAAATCGAGCAAAGTTCCTTTCTTTAAAAGCTAAAGCCGAGAGTCCGGTCGATAAATCTGGAAAGAGATGTAGCTCTACTTGGGATTTTATCAAATTTTTGGAGGTACAGCTTCAGTTTCTAAACGATCATCTCCATGTATGTGTTTTTCAGTGGGAAATGCATTCAGGGAATTTTAATGACCTCGGAGAATCTCTATTTCAGGATGATGTCCCTGAGGTCTTGGTGAAGGTTGGTAAGCAGACCTTGACATTAAAAACATGGTCCCAGTTGCTACAGGTATAATTCCTTTTTTAAGTATCATCTATTTTTCAGTACCTGAATCTCTTTTAAATTTGTTTGGGTATCATATTACAGATGAACTTTATGAAACGTGTACTTGGTGGAGGATTTGTCACACACATGCTGGTAGTTCCTTCTTCCCCTTCAATTTTTTCGCCTCTAGGCTTTAGCTAGAGATTTGTGAAGCTTGATATATATCGTTGGCATTTCTCTAAAGCTTAGGCTTATAGATGAGCTGGTAATAGCAGTGCTCGGGTAAGGTCGGGTTCAAGTCACAGAACTTGCATTCTTTACGCCCACAATATTGTGCGTGTACATCATGTTTCAAGCTTTGTTTACATGCATGTTTCAAGCTTTCTGATGCCCATAGTAGGAACCTTTGATTACATTTCTAATTTGAGTACACGTGGGTAGTGTTAATATTGATATGTGCATCGTTGGACTAACAGTTCAAGCTTTTACATAAATTAGCAAGTTAACAGCAATTTCTGTATGTTTGAGTAACTAATTATTTAAACAGGAAAATGAACTTCTCCATGATGTATTTGATTTCAAACCCAAGAGAAAACCAGATGGTCGAGCTCTGTATGTATCTGAAAGAGAAGAGGTTTGTTCATGCTCAAGATATAATTCCTGCATCCTCGAAGTTTTTAGCAGTTCCATTCTTGGATGTACTTGTGAGCGCCTACTTCTTTGAATTTATAGGTCAAGTTACGCCTTTTTGTGCCAGCAGTAAAGAAAAATCACAGTGAAGATTTTGCGGAGGTACTTCAGCATCTCTAATTAGTATTTACTAATATGTGCTTGTGCTTCTATTCTAACTTTGCTCCGAAGAGAAATGAATGGTTTTCAGATTTCTTACTTTTGCTTTCTTTATTGATCTGTGGATCATTCAACTCGACTCAGCTCAGCCTTATTCCCAATTACTTGAGGTGAGCTACATGAATAAAATACTCCCTCAATTCCAAAATAAGTGTCCTAGTTTAAATTGCATAAATATTTAGGAGGGCATTTGACTTAACAAATGTGTGGACAAAAGGAGTTTAGTGGTGGGTCCAAGAGGATCCAAACTCTTCCTTTTGATTCCAAAAAGAGAAAGTGGCACTTATTTCTGAACACCCAAAAACAGAATAGTAAAGGCTTATTTTGGAATGGAGGGAGTAATATATTTCATGCTTCTATTAGTCAACTCACTCTCTGAGAGACGTGGTTTTACTCACAGATTGGACTTGTTTTATAATGTGTTCTTTTCCCAAACATGTTAAAAGTTATTCTTTCAGTGTTACCCTAGAAGTTATTTTACCAGAAGGCAGTTATTCGAATATTCTGGGGATTATTCTTGAGGGGGAAAAGATAAAAGTTAATACTTGTATTAGCTAATGTAATCTTCGAGACAAAATAGTGTTTCTGAGATTCTACTTGTTTCATAGTGCATTTTCGCAACCACTAGGTGTGCAAAGGATGCCAAGATTTTGTGGGGTTGTGAGGTATTTAGTTTAATTTCGAGTATATGGGTCGAACGGAATTCTAGGATTTTCAGTGGGCAGGTGTCGCATTCTATTATTCTTTGGGAGAGGATCGTGTTCCTGGTTTCACTAAGGGCGCGGAGCCTTCCAAGGAGTGTCTCTTTGCTTAGGGATTGGAGAGCTGCCATGTTTTAGCTCCTCCTTTTTGGTGTCATTCCCTACCCCCCCGGTTGTTTTCCATTTTCTTGTAGCTGTATTTTGGCGTAAATCTAAGCTATTACGGGAAATTGAAAAGAGAAGAAAATGTTGTACATCCATTTTTTATCGTACTCTTTGATGGCCGAAGAAAATGTTTGTAGATCCATATTTACTATCGTACTCCTAGGAAGAAGCTTGTTTCATATAGCGCTAATACAGCGTGTGAGTTAAGTATAGGCCATCCTTAAATGACGTTGGTCTGAGGGTCAGTAGCCAATGGCTTGCTATTCAATACTTGTGCTTGAGCTCTTTGATGGAAGCTTGAGTTTATTCCATATTGTTACGGTAGTCTGGTCTAGAATATTGTTAGGTTACTGTTCATAGTTGAATCAGGTTTGCCTTGTTGTCTTGCATATATCGACGTATTCCTCGTAGATAATTAGACCAACTTGAATACCATTGAGATTTGAGCATTTTGGCTTTGTGACCTACATGTTGCAAAGACAGGCATTTTTCTACGCAACTGCAAAATATTCAGCAAGATCAGATTAAATTTAGTCATCACTTGTTGAGTTGTCTAACCTGGAAAAGTTTTCGTTAATGCTCAAGGTATCTAACCTTTAGATGTTTTCAAATTGCAGAAAACTCCCAATTCACACAACTCTGCCTTCTGCAAGGCAAGGACTCGATTACTAAACAAAAAGCGTGACGTCAGAGGTAACTTCTTCTCATCTAGCTTCTTGAAATATGCAACTAGTTAATGGCTGTTTAAGAAGCAAAATTTGTGATGCAAAATGGAGCATACAGTTGCCTCTTCACATCATGCAAATTGTTGCAAAAAGAAAAAAGTTACTTGTGGACATTCTAATCAATGCAAATTAATGTGGACTCACCTGCTTAGGAGTTCCTGATTTTATGTTTTAAACATATTTTGTTCTAAGGGTGCAGTGTGGGTTATGGTTTCCCTGTTTGCACTTACCTAAAAGTTACCCTTTTGAACTTGTTTTACACCTGTTACTGATTGAGGACCTTATGTGCTGCATTGCTGAGTAGGGGAGGAGCTTTGGGCATCATACCTTTGAGGACAAATGTGAAAGTGACGTTCGTGAAAGTTGGCGATCGGGTGTGCCGCCTTTAAGCCAATCTGTGATTGAAATATTAAGTTTCTAATGAAACACCTGTACTCTTTTCAAAATTTTCATTCTTTCGAGAATGGATATCTTCTGCTCTCTTTCAGGAATCGCTTGTGCCACCTTCACTTTTCCATGCTGGTGATGGAATCCAGTTTCTTCTTATCCAGTCAAATCATTTCTCAGAACATCCTCATGAGTCCTGGACATTTTGGTTCGATGGTATCTTTGTTGTAATATCAATCCTGTAGCTGAAGGAGTAGTTGATCATTTGATTTGCCCAAGCCAGCGGTGAACAATTTTAAATCTGAGGACTCTCAAGTGCTGAGTCAGGAAGTTTATTGCGGTAAGATTCAGTTCATTACCCACTTTAAGTTTCGGTTGGCCTGAATTCAATTCGGCCTACTCCCTAGTTTGCTCATTGAAAGACACCAGGGATTCTTTCGCGCAAGTGGCTTTCGTATATTCGTATGTATGTGTTTTGGAGAGTTTTGAGTTGGTTTGTTGACGAGTAGAATAAGTCAGAGTAAGAGATATAAAGGAAGAGGGGGAGAGACTTGGCTTTTGAAGTTCCAAAAACAAAAAAAGTACCTGGCTTGAATGCAACGTTTTTGGAATAAGGAGAAGGTGGAATTCTAAATTAGAATGCAACTATAGTCTATATATGACCTTCTTGAATGCATGTAGTGTTTTTAAAGCTCTTTTGTAGGTGAAGATGTATGTAATACTACTATTGCATATCAAATGCCATGTAGAGTATCACTGACATTGGAGCTCCCATTTGATGAAATTTATTCACAATGTAATGGTTGATTACATGATGCTATTATTATTATTATTATTATGAATATTTATTATTATTATTATAAGCGAGTTTTTAGAATTTTTAAGTCTTTTTATATAGTAAATAATATAAGAGAGACCGAGAGAAAAGTGAGAAAATATATGAGATACCTGAGAAAATTACAAAAACTTAGAACCCTTATAAGATAATGGATCTGATTGGATAGTGGGTTTTTTTTATTTTTCTTTCGTTTTCTGTCATTTAGTATATTGTCTCTTAAAAATTGTGTGATTTTCATATATATTATTGTTGATAGGAAGTATCCATTATACCCTCATGTTGGCAAAATATATAAAAGGATAGGGGGTATGCTATTAAAAGAGAGATAGGAATATAGGGATATGTAATTGAAATAATATAAAGAGATAGTGGGTATATTTTGGGGAGAAAAACAGAGGGATCAATTCCCCTCC
>JAOTQG010123211.1:0-20941 GCA_025631175.1 Iris virginica | reverse complement strand
GCAAACCATCCCGCTATTGAAGATCGATCGCGGCAGACCCTTCAGGCGCTCCGCTATCCCGGGATCGCGCCGCTATTGACTACTCTGGTCTCAATTAACCTAAGAACTCAATAGGGGAATAAATTGCTCAAGAACAAAGAATTCGGAATAAACAAAAATCTCATGAAGAGAATTTCTAACAAAGGAAAAGTTTCAACTTTAATTGATCATCAAAAACTGAATAATAATGAATACAAGGAGGCCTTTATATAGGCTACAAGATTGTAATCCTAAACCAACTATGAAATAGGAAAAATACTCGTTATGAAATCCTAATAAGAAAAGAATTATAATTCAAACTAGGAAACCAAATAAGAAACAAACTTTAAACTAGGAAGCTAAATAGGAAACTAATTAATTAAGAAACCAATTTGGAAACTAACTAAATCTCCCTCCAGCGACGGAAACCAAAACAGAAAAGGAAAAGGCTTGCTGCAGCTGCTGCCGAGCTGAGCCAAGCAAATTTGTGCTCGCCCTCCTAGGCCGCGACCTCTTCTATGCTCGCCTTTCCTCGCCCTTCGACCAAACATAGCGAGCATAACTTTCCCCGATTTTTCTCGCCGGAATCGTCCCATTGATAGCTCGAAATCAGCTGCGAGAAACCATTAAGCAGCCTCTTTGCTCTAGGTCGCGTCACAGGACCATGCAACTTGGTCGCTTCTTGAGTCGACCTTGGCGATCTCGCACTATCCTCCCCCTCTTGAAAAGGATTTGCCCTCAAATCCAACATATCGTATGGAGAGAGATCGACGACATTGAAAGTAGCACTTACCCCATACTCGCCTAGTAGATCAATCTTATAAGCATTATTGTTGACCTTTGCGTGAACTTGGAATGGTCCGTCTCCTCACGATTGCAGCTTTGATTTACGTTGTTCGGGAAACCTTTCCTTCCTGAGGTGAACCCACACATAATCGCTTGGCTTAAAAATCTACTGTCGTCGCCCTTTGTTTGCGACCAACCTGTTCTTCTCGCTCGTTCTTTCCGGCGCAGCCTTGGCTTTTTCATGTGTTTTCCTAACCATGTCAGCTTTTGCTCGCCCATCCAGACTAGCTCGTTCTTCCACAGGTAGTGGCAACAAATCTAACGGAGTGGTGGGATTGTACCCATAGATGAGCTCAAATGGAGAGAATCAAGTCGAGCCGTGTGTGCTCGGTTATAGGCGAACTCCACAAAGAGTAAACAATCCTCCTAAGTCTTCAAATTTCTCCCCACAACTGCTCGCAGTGACTGCCCCAATATTCTGTTAACCATCTCTGTTTGGCCATCTGTCTGTGGGTGATAAGTGGTCGAGAACATAAGCTTCGTCCCCAGTTTTCCCCATAACACCTTCCAAAGCTGGCTAAGGAACTTCACATCCCGATCGCTGACTATGCTCTTTGGAATCCCATGAAGTCGAACAATATTCTCAAAGAACACGTTTGCGATGTGAGTTGCATCATCAGTGTTGTGACAAGCAATAAAATGTGCCATTTTGGAGAACCTGGCAACCACCACAAACACTGAAACTCGTCCTTGGTAATCCCATCACAAAGTCAATAGTGATATATGTCTAAGGGTGATCAGGAACCGGTAAGGGCAAATACAAACCATGAGGGTTAGAATGTGACTTGGCCCTTTTGCACACAATGCATCGACCACAATACCTCTCCACATCTCGCCTCATGTGCGACCAGAAGAATGCTCCTTTAATATTTCATAAGTCTTTTCAACGCTAAAGTGTCCCATCAATCCTCCCCCATGTGCCTCGATCATGATTAAGTCCTTTACGGAGCATGATGGAATACACAGTTGCCGACCATGGAATAGAAACCCATCCTGCCTGAAATACTGGTCGACTGAACCTGCTCGCACTTGGCCTAGACTTCCCCAAATTCCTGGTCGTCTTTATAGAGTTCTTTAACAAGCTCGAACCCTAACACTTTGGTCGCAAGTGCTGATAAGAGATTGTACCTTCGCGACAAAGCATCTGCGACGATGTTCTTCTTTCCTTTCTTGTATTGGACCACATAGGGAAACATCTTGATGAATTCGACCCACTTAGCATGCCGCATGTTCAATTTTCCCTGACCCTTCAAGTATTTCAAACTCTCGTGGTCCCAAATTCCTTGGCGAGCAGATAGTGTTGCCACGTATCTAGAGCTCGCACTAATGCATATAGCTCTTTGTCATAAGTCGAGTAGTTCAAGGTCGCACCATTGAGTTTCTCGCTAAAATATGCTATTGGTCGCTTATCCTGCAGCAGAACAACTCCAATCCCTACCCCCCTGGCATCACATTCAATTTCAAAGGTTTTAGTAAAGTCGGACAACTTTAATACCGGTGCCGAGCAAAGACTCTTTAAGAGCTCGGAAAGATTTCTCCCGCTCCTCGTCCCTAGTAAAACCTACTCTCTTCTTCACAATATCGTTTAAATGTGCGGCCAAGGTACTAAAGTCCTTGACAAATCGCCCGTAAAACCCGGCCAACCCATAAAAACTCCTAACTTCCAAGATGGACTTAGGCTGCGGTCAATCCTTGATCGCCTTTATCTTGCTTGCATCAACCTCAATCCCTTGTCTGAAACAACGTAACCCAAAAAGACGACCTTATCCATGCAGAAGGTATACTTTTTGAAGTTTGCATACAATTTTGCCTCCCTTAACGCGAGCAACACTTGTCTCATATATTCATCGTGTTCGCTTATGCCCCGGCTGTATACAAGTATATCATCGAAGTAGACGACCACAAACCTACCAATAAAACTGCGCAGTACATGATTCATTAATCGTATGAATGTGCTCGGCGTGTTTGACAGCCGAAATGGCATGACTCGCCATTCATATAACCCATGTTTTATCTTGAAGGTTGTCTTCCATTCGTCGCCTTCCTTCATCCGAATCTGATGGTATCCACTCTTGAGATCGACCTTAGAGAAAATCTTAGCCCCATGCAACTCGTCAAGCATATTATCCAAGCGAGGGATAGGACGTCTATATTTGATGGTAATTTTGTCGATGAGTCTAGAATCGCATCACATTCTCCATGTACCATCTTGTTTAGCAACCAGAATAACTGGAACTGCGCACGGGCTGAAGCTTTCTTGGATCAATCCTTTGTCGAGTAGCTCGACGACCTGTTTCTCGATCTCCTTTGCCTCCTCTGGACTGCGCCTGTAAGCAGGTCGATTTGACATAGCAGCACCAGGAATCAGGTCGATCTGATGCTCTATTCCTCGAATAGGTGGTAACCCCTTTGGCAACTCTTCTGGAAACATGTCTTTGAACTCGCCCAACATATCTTGTACCTCCAAAGGTGGCTCAGCGACCTCCTGCGTAGCTAAGCATAGATCTTTACAAACCAATAGAATAAGAGGTTTGTTGCCTTTGACTGATTGCATGGTCTCCTTTGTCTTAGAAAGAAAGTTGAGCTTGGTATCCTTCTGCTCGGTAGACACAGTAGCGACCTCCTTGCTTAGCTCGCATTCCCCTTGCTACTTAATCTCTTGCATACCCTTCTCTATTCTTTCCTGATCCTCCCTAATCTGTGCATGAGTGAGTGAGGTCAATACCAGCTTCCTGCCATCTTTCTCTAACGAGTACTTGTTTGAGAACCCATCATGAGTAACTCGCCGATCAAACTACCGTGGTCGCCCCAACAAGATGTGTCCGTGCATAGGTACTACATCGCACTTGACCTCGTCGACATACCTTCCAATGGAGAAGGGCACGACGACCTGCTTCGTCACTCTAATCTCACCACAATCATTGAGCCATTTCAGCTTGTATGGTTTTGGGTGCCTCATAGTTCTCAACTTCAGCTTATCGACCATTAGCGCGCTCGTCATATTCACACAACTCCCACTGTCGATGATCAGATTGCACAACCTTATTGAACTTGACATCGAGCATGAAATATATTTTCTCTGGATGGCAGCTTCCCCTTCGCTTTTAACCTGAGTATTTAGTGTTCTCCTAACCACCAATACTTGCACCCCTGACTCCTCTTCTGTGCACTCATCTTCGCTTAAGGCGGGCATATTTTCAAAATCATTCTCGCCTGCTGACTCATACTTGCCATTAGCGCCCATGATTAGGACTCGTCGATTCGGGCATTGGGATGCAATGTGCCCTATGCCTCGACACTTGAAGCACTTTATGTCGCATGTCCTGCTCGCCGAAGTTCCTGTGCTCGCACCGTGCTCTTTCTTCTCGCCTTCCTTGACTTTGGGCGCGGCGAACTTGGGTGTCTGAGTCGGCGTGCTTGCACTCACCCTTGGCTGGTTGCCTGTAGAGAAACGTGGAACAGATCGAGCCCTCTTCGCTTTCAACTGTTTCTCTATCTTGACTGCTATGTGCAGCATCTCCTCGACCTCGAGGTAATGATGGAGTTCAACGAGATCAGCAATTTCCTTATCTAACCCATTCATGAACCTCGCCATGGTAGTCTCCTCATCTTCCTCGATACTGCATCTAATCATCATGGTCTCCATCTCCTCAAAATACTCTTCTACCGTTTTGTTCCCTTGTCTCAAGCTTTGAAGTTTATGTTTAAGTTCGCGATCATGATGTGAGGGAACAAATCTTCTTCTCATTACCCTTTTCATCTCGTCCCATGTGGATATGGGTTCATCACCATATTTTCTGCGGCTCTTGGTCATTTGATCTCACCAAGTGTTTGCATACCCGCTAAATTCCATCCGAGCGAGTTTTACCTTCTTTTCTTCTGAATAATTATGGCAACTGAAGATGCGGTCTACCTTACTTTCCCATTCAAGGTAAGCTTTTGGGTCTGCTTTACCTTGGAACGCCGACATCTTCATCTTTATGCTTCCCAGATTCCTGTCCTACGTATCTCCTCCCCAGCGACCTCTAGCCTCATACTGTCGCTCAAACTCTTTTTCTTCGCCTCGCCGAGCATCACTCCTGATTGGACCTCTCCTGGTTGGTCGAGACTGGAACGAGGCCTTAGCATCTCGGTCTCCCCGGCTTTCATCGAGTTTCTTTCGGTAATCGTTCATTCTCTGATTTACCTTGTTGAACTCGTCGTTCATGAATTGCTTGAATTCATTCAGATTGAAATTTCCTGTTTCTCCTTGTCTTGGCGAAGACATGATTTATAGGATAGATAGGCGAAAGTGAACTTACCAATTAAAATTAGCTCTGATACCAAATGATGAGAGGAACCTTGATCAAAAGAAGATCAAAACCTCTTTCTAGTGCGGAAACCCTAAAAACGTTAATTGGTAAGGATAAGTGGATGGCTAATCAACCCAACAAGCGCGATTGCTTGAAGAACTGAAAAGATAAAGGAATGGATGCTATTAAACCCCTAGTTCTCAATTAACCTAAGAACTCAATAGGAGAATAAATTGCTCAAGAACAAATTCAAGAACAAAGAATTCGGAATAAGCAGAAATCTCACGAAGAGAATTTCTAACAAAGCAAAATCTTCAACTTTAATTGATCATCAAAAACTGAATAATAATGAATACAAGGAAGCCTTTATACAAGATTGTAATCCTAAACCAACTATGAAATAGGAAAACTACTAATTATGAAACACTAATAAGAAAAGAATTACAATTCAAACTAGGAAACCAAATAAGAAACAAACTTTAAACTAGGAAGCCAAATAGGAAACTAATTATTTAATAAACCAATTTGAAAACTAACTAAATCTCCCTCTAGCGACGAGCTGAGCCGAGCATGCCGAGCAAGTTTGAGCTCGCCCTCCTAGGCCGCGACCTCTTCTATGCTCACCTTCGACCAAACATAGCGAGCATAACTTTCCCCGGTCTTCCTCGTCGGAATCGTCCCATTAATAGCTCGAAATCAGATACAACCTCTTTGCTCTAGCTCGCGTCACTGGACCACGCAACTTGGTCGCTTCTTGAGTCAACCTTGGCGATCTCGCATCAGGTGTGATATACAGAGAAATTGAAAGTAGGTGAAGAGAAAAGAAAATTGTTGTTTACGGAGGAAGTGGAAAAGAATGATGGGATGGGTGAGAGGAAAGAGGAGAGAAGTAATTATGATTCAAGGGGTATTTTGGGTAACTACTGTATATGAAGAGGGCATAATGGGAAATTACATTATTTACATGAGCTGTAACAAAACCAAAAAAAACCTTTTTATGGAAACCAAAAACCACCAAAAAAAAAACACCGTCCAAATGCATCCCAAGCGTCTCTAACTGTATTCATCAATGTCCATAACTGTGATATAATTGAAGCCATAAACTTCTAGATGCAGATATCTACAGCTCATATACCAATCAAAATTTGTTATAGCACTTGTGCTCTACATTATGGCAATATTTCTGTGTATTCCTACCCAGTCTCAAATATCAGGACAGGAACTAGGAAAACTTTATAATGCTATATTTAGATATCAGAGAATGCAACGGAAAGAAAAAAGAAATCTGAAGATGTCCAAAAAATGAGGAATATAAGTGTGCTTCTGGTTCGTCACACATTATTTAAATTTTATATTTGATAATGAGTTTTCGTTAGAAGTACAAAATGATGGATTTTTCTTCAGCGAGGTGTGCACTTTTTAGTTACAAACATGGGGATTGGGATAGAATATGAGATCCCATCATTTTCCCCAGATGTAAAAGTTCTTGTAGCCATAGTTATAATACCGTACCGGAGGGCGTAACGCATTTGCTGTTGAAACGGTACGTACCGGAACCCCGGTGCATACTTGTGTACCGTACCTGGTTTACGCATATTTATAAATATTTTATAATTTTTATTTACACAGGTAAGCAGTAGCTAGCTCATAGATTTTCTTTTTCTAATTCTTGATCTATGCTAGTCTAAACCAAAACATGCTAAAGAAAATTATGATCAATTATGTTACATGAAGTACATTTTGATCAATTATGGTGTAATTTCTAAAAATTAAAGTTTAACTACGTCAAATGTGATGCAAATCGATTAAATGCCAACGATCAAGAAAATAGTACCAAACAAGTAATTAATATTGAAGTTAGAAGACCGGGACGGAAATGAAGGCATACTGTATCGTGTCCAAAATGGTTCGAACCGGCCGGTGCAGACCGATACTATGCAGACAACCTGGGTTTGTTTCACTATGCATCATGACCAAACCTTCATCCCAACCACTTGCATTCACTAAGAATTCATTTTCCATGAAAGTTTGACAATGTTTTATACCTGCACTGTCTTGAGTATTATGTTTTCTGAAAAGTGAATCTCTAATCACATGGTCAATGCAGCCAGTTGAGATATGGGAGATGATTCGGATGATTGCCACTGCCCGTATTACCATGCCCAAGGCAATGGTGAGACTGTCGGCTGGCCGAGTGAGGTTCTCAGTGCCAGAGCAAGCATTGTGCTTTCTTGCTGGTGCAAACTCCATCTTCACTGGCGAAAAGCTGTTGACCACTCCAAACAATGACTTTGATGCCGATCAGTCCATGTTCAAGCTGCTTGGACTAATTCCTAAAGCTCCTAGTTTTTCAGATGCTCCTGGAAAGGATTTTGAAGCGGAAGCTTGTGAAGAAGCTGCTGCATCTAGTGTTGGTTGAGATTCCTCTTTTATAGGGTTACTTTTATGTAATTGTTTAGTGGGAGGTCTTGATCGGTAGCTTATTTCAAGGAAGAACAGTATGATTTACTACATTCAACTGCAACAGAAGAAAAGAATTATGCTAACAGGTGCTCGTGATTACAATACTAATGCAGAAGCTTTTATCCCGGTCCCTTTCCCATCAGTCAATTTGGTTATTAGGAAAAGTAGGTTCTTAAAATAGCTAGTTTACTTTACTTCTTATCCCCTTTTAGCGAAAGTGATCGCTCAAACAGGTCATTCTTCGCTAAGAGCTGTTAAGTTCTATGTTAGAACCCTGCTGAGTTGCAAGAAACCACGCCAGCGAACCTAATCAAGGACTCCCCGAACACAAATTCTATAAGCATGACTTGTAAAAGCGCTTTTGCAGGACTAGATAAGTACAGTTTAGGGTATTGAAAAGTGTTTGAAGAATTTTAGCGAACATCATTGGAATTGTGCCTAAAATTCACTTTGTTAAAGTAGAAACAAGAAGACTTCAAGAGTAGCTGAAAATTCCTTAATTCCAGTTTCCCGATCAACAAACGGTTAACTCCTGGACCACCTCATAACTTAAGTATTATCAAAGTATTTATTTAACATATATTTATTAGATTTTAGATTTTAAAATTTTCATCTTTGTGAGTAAACTATTGATAACATTTTTTATAATTTCGTAATGACAAGTACATTCTCATAAAATAATGATCAAAGTTTAATAAAATTAGTATAAAAAAAAAGTCAAAACATGACACTCACGTAGGAACGGAGGGAGAACATTCTATTTAAATTGATCACACGGACACAAGAGTGAAATCTGTCTTGCGAGGACATATACACCCAAAAGGCAAGTCATTTTTTATGCACTAATCATTGATCACATCAGTCCTTTTTTGTAACTTGTTGAACAAGGTAACTAATCATTTTGTTTTTCAATCTTATTGAAAACTTGTTTACTGTAGGGTTCATGATAGTTGTCCTACAAACTCACACTGGGTATAGATAAGGAAGTTCTTGGTAGATTTCACGATGAAAAATGGACAACAGACTATATCAAACTAAACAAAAACTCAAAGGCATGTGTATTCCTGGAACTAAACAACTCAAACTCAAAGGCATGTGTATTCCTGTAGAGACGCATCGATTGCATTCGTAAACCTAGATTTACAACGTTTGGGATTATTTCGACAACATTTGGGATTATTTTCGCTGCCATCTGCACTAAAGAGAACCTAGATTTATAACCATCACCCTAGCTGATGTACTAAAAAATGTAGTAGAGGAATTAGAGAAAAGAAGACGGGGAAACACGAGGACCTGAAGAACGTCAGAAGTTAACTACGTTCCTGAAGCCATACTTGCCCCCCCTCCTTTCCAGCTCCAGTGTGTAATACTGGCTGGAGGTGTCAATACTGAGATTCAAATGTGGAATAATCATAGGGCATCCTTGAATCATAATGTTAAAGTCACTAACTTGATGCTGAAATTTAAAAAATAAAAAAGATCCACAACAATGCAAATTAGGCACTGCTATTCAGTTCCCCCTTGGATAACCAAGATGTATCCAGAAACCGAGTGTCATAATTGAACTGCAACAGCTTACAGGTATATGCATCCACAAAATCATTCCGAAAGCAGTGAAATACAACACTTGAGCAATTTTCTCTTCAAAAGAAATACATCCAAAGGATCTGTGTTTTCATTCTCCTCTAACAACGTAGATAACAACTATCCTGTCATCTTACCGTATATATTCTATGTAACCATGTTCTTCCTATAAAAAAATTGCCACTTATAGAAATGTAAAATTCTAAGCCGTTGAAAAGAAATTACTGAGCTCTGGAGCTCAAGAAGTAATCTCCAACCGTCAGGTACACATGCTGTCCCAAAACAACATTCACTGCTGGCTGATTTTCAACACAGTCTACCTTAATCTGTAAGAAAGTTGACGAAAACCATCAATCTGAGATTACTTACTTTCAGGACAAGGAAAGGGGACTCTGTAAGATTTTAGCAAATCACTCAATCAGTTGTAAGAAAAATACAAACCTTTCCATTTCCATGTTGAAACTCGGACTTCAAGTTATGGTGATCCCGCGACAGCAAATACATCTTCAATGACTCTGAACATTTCGTATCTCCTGAACCATTGAGGACGCTTATAAGGAAGCGATACACGACAGATACTAGATGAGGACGAAGTTAACACCATGCATTGAAACTGCTATGTGCACCCTAATATCTAGGTGATACAGAAGACACACTAGTCACCTGAATATAGTGCGCGAATTTCATCTTCGTTAAATACTAATGCTGCTCTGGCCAACGTTATAACAAAGTCAAGATTTGAAATATTTTGAAAACTCTCCTCGGACAGGATCACCTACAATTCCAGCAGATCACGTTTATCATCAAGAAAGTTCATTTAAAATGGAATAGAGAATCAAAGAGAATCAAAGCTACATAATTGCAATAGAGAATCAAAGCTACAACATAAAAAAAAAAAAAAAAAAGATAACTTGAACTGTAGAAGCACATAATTGCAATAGAGAATCAAAGCTACAACATAAAAAACGGTGCACAATGATCGGGACTCTTTGTTTGTGAGTAATAGGGCCTGTAAATAAGCCGGGCCGAGTCAAGTTTTCGCAGGCTTGAGCCGGACTTGTCTAAGTTTTCCCATGAATTTGGTCGTCATGGGCTCAAGTCAAACCTCAAACGGGTGGGCTCGACATAAAATTGGATCAATAAACACCTGCGGGCCTATGTGAGCCTTAGCGAGCCATAATAGATCTTAGTAGGCCATGGCAAGCCTTCACAAACCTTGACGAGTCCGAACCAACAGAGGAATAGACAGCTTTAATTAATTTGTTCCTGTTCATGTGTGCCTTATTCCAATATTATGTGTTTTTCATGTTTTGTTCTGTGTTTGCAATTTTGAGTCGATGTTAATTGAGCCTTTTGATTTATTATGTGTTGACTTGGACCTATACGCCTAGTCTTTTTAAAGTTATTATGGTCCTGCTGATGGATCGGGATATCCTGAATTGAAATTTGGACTTGTTAATGGCGAGTGGACCTGGGTCTTAACGAGCTGAGCCCTTAATGAGCAAGCCTTGCATGTCGAGTAGAGTCGAACTCGCGAAATATTACGGGACTGAAAATGGTGTTCGGCTCGATTCATGAAAGTTGTCTGAATCGAGCCCACGAGCTAGCCCGGATCATTTACAACCCTAGCTAGTAAAGATTTAAGAAAGAATCCCACAAGTAAATTGCAAATTTTGGTCATTATTTCTGCATGTGCTTTCAGAAAAACATCACTTCAACAACCAAGTGGAATCAGCTACACAAGATTTATTCTCCGAAACAAGACAAGCTAGCCGAGCTGGAGAGCACAACGATGATGTTTATCTCAAACAGTCTTCAAAATGTTCCCCAAATACAATGGATCAAACCCTATCCCAGGTGATAATGCATTTGGGGAGATAAATAATGAGTTTAATTATCTACTATCCTCAATAATGAGGGTAATAATACGGATAATCATACCAAGAACCCAGAGAACCTTTGATCCTATTTAGGAATCAATTAAAGGAAACTCACAGCATGTGACGGGATCATGGTAGAATCAAGCAAACAAGAGCCAAGTGCATCCCTTATGTACAGTTCCTGCAAAAAGAAAAAAAAAAGTGATATCAAGCGAAAGAAAGAAGTTTAACCAGGCGAACTGTGTGAAAGATATTTATATACTAGAAAAAGCATACAGGAGATATTTACGTAAGTATCAGGCAAACATTTTACTATCGGATCGATGTTAGTGTTGGTTTAAAAAAAGTGATACACAATTAATTTACTGCAATCATTCAACAGGAAATCTTAAAGAGGGGAAAAGAGGGAACAAAAGTAATAATGAGTTCTACAGTTCGTCTTTCGCAGGAATCCCTCCATTCCAAAATAGGGGTATATGTATACTACTATTCCTTTTTGGGGTGTTTTAAAATTAAGCGTCCACCGTAAGAACTTGCCATGTGGAAGCCAAAAGGAAGACTTGTGTCCATAAGTTCTTCTCAGACTCCGACTTGAGCTGTTTGTCCATAAATTCTTTTATTTTATTGAGTCAAATGACTTGACCACAATTGTGTGTCAAATCAAACAGGACACTAATTTTGGAATGAAGAGGGGATATTATAAATTAATACTGTCTTCACTTTTCATAGTGCAGTCATTTTGGAATAACCCTGATTGGACGAAGCGAGGATAATACAAAGCTAGTGCTGTCTTCACTTCGCATATGAAGCATTTTGGGATGACCCTGAGAAAGTACTAGTCTGCCACTCTGCCTATGAAAGTATGCAAATACTATAATGCAAGTCACTCATTTAACTGGATAAGAAATTTCTCAGAATTATTTCCTAAAACAAGAATTCCTGAACAGCAAACAACCACTTATATACTAATATTTGAAGTAAGAGTAGATATTCTAGCACTACATGAAAGTTCAGGAGTTTCATAACCTAGAAGAGCTCAAAAGCTACGGTTCTAATAGGTTTCGTTTTACAAGATCATTCAGATCTAAAAAAGAAGGATACTCGAAGCAATCTAAAAGTTGTGCCCCTCCCGAGGGGAAACCACACAAAAAAAAGGCACGTTCAAGTTCATGAACCCTTGCCCACTACAAGTATTTTTACTGGCAGGCATATATCCATTCAGCTTTTGGCAATCAAAGAAAGGAGAGGGTCGGGGGGGGGGGTGATTTGGGGACATGATATTAGTTGGCCACTTTAAGTTTCTTGTGCGGTGCCAAACGAAGTAGATTAAAATTGCTGTTGGAAACCCCAATGCAAGAGGTCTTAAATTAACAAATGACAGTATTCAGATATACCTGTGATTTCAAAGTTTGTCTGGATAATGATTGATCTTTATCCAGTGATTTGAAATAGGCCTCCACCATATCAGTTGGTTCAAGGCCGGATTTTTTCCGCAACTTTTGGATCCTATTAACAATCTGCAAATGAGGTAGCTCTAGTTAGAAATCTGATCCACAGATAAATGTCTGTTAACTAGAGGTACAACAAAATAACTTGAGGATCAACCCCTCTCCACTAGAATTGAAAGACAAAAAACAAAACAACCAGCATCAGGTACCTCACGAGCAACCCCAGCCTCAAACAAGGATTCATCGGGACGCAGGTCAAGTACTACCAAAACATCACCTACAACATTTGATCAAATAAATAGTAAGTCAAAGTAACCGATCAATGTAAATTCAAGATGTACTTGATGATGATCTCTGTACCATCCCCTGCTGCATCCATTTCCTCTTCTGTTCTATCATCAGGCCTTTTAAATCCACGGATAATCTAAAATGTCCACAATTAGTCATAAATCAACGTTCCAATCAAAGCAAACGAAAAAAAAAAGAAAACAGAAAATCATGGCCATGGTTGCGATTCAAAAACAAAAAGTAAGTTATACCACATTCGGAAACTACAAACATAAGAAAAAAATCAATGAGTCCCCACAAATATTTAGTAAAGCGAAGAGCAAAGTAAAGAGGATCAAGATCCAACTATAAATAAACGATATGAAGTCATCCCCCCAGAACAGGTGATAACGCAAACAGAGATATCATTATAATAGGGAACAAAAATAGCTACGACTCCAGTTAGCAACTTCCTCAAAAAACAAGAACATTTTTCGAGGCTGTAACAACTTTCTAAAATGTTAAACTCAGAACAGTAAAACCTCACAAAGTCACACAAAAAATCCATTGGCTAATGCATTACTATCGACCAAACAGGGTGGAAAGATTAAGTTAGGTAAACTTGGCTCATTTTCAATCACAAAACAAGGCTCAAGTCTGAAAACAAAATTACGTCAGATATACAACTTAAGGCTTAAGAGAATTCATTCACCGAAAAGATTCAATTTAACGGTTCATTTTCCAATTAAAGTACAGATGGTACAATGGCAATTACTGCGGCAAAACACATACAAAGCAAGGAAACAACAGGCATTATCATCTTGAATCAAGAACAATTATTTCACATTCGAAGATGCAGCAAGAGTAGGAAGCCAACAGAAAGGATAACAATGGATACAAAACAAACAACGCACCTTAATATCAGTCGGCTTTAAGCAGTGAGTACCAATGGTAATTTTTCCAGCTTTTTCGAAAGCTATAATTTCTTCCTGTGACATTGCTTTTACTTCCTTCGCAACCAGTCCCATTGACTTGCCCAGTATTTTACCTAACACACTAATATAAAAACGCCCTTAACCAATAAAAGCAAGCAAGCAGTGGGAAACACAGGTAACATACAGAAAGAACAGAAAACGAAGAAAGAAACACACATGGGAGGGAGGGGGGAGGGGATAAAAAGTGATAATCATAAACACGGGAAACAGAGGAAACAAAACATTTAATAAGAGAAAAGAGACGAAAGTACCTGAAATCAGGTTCTGCACGTAAAGAAGCGTATTTCAAAGGATCATTGCACGGAACAACAGATTTTACATTGAGCTCCTCTAACACATACTGCCATGCAATTGAGAAGCCAACACAAAATCAGAAAGTTGCAGGAGCATGAACAAATATTGGTTGTAAGAAAATCGGAAAGAAAAGAGAAGATACTTTTCATTCACACTTTAATCCAGTAATTCACGACAGGGAACTTCTATTACTCGTACAGCAGAAAAAGGCCCACACGATTACAACTATGCATGGCAAGTAGTAATCCTAGTAATCTCAGCAGACAGTACAATTTAAAATATAAAAGTACTAGAAATGAAATTAGCCGCAAAGATGTTGCTTTGAGGATATATTGGTTTGAACACTAAATTCGCAGAATAATATTCAATAACTATAAGTCCAGAGAGCTCTATCATGGATGCATTAGATCCTATACACACCATATTACAATAAGGGTAAAATTCCCATATTCTTGTGTAGCAATTGAGTCTTTATAAAACAGTTTCTAAAATCGCAAATTTTCTTTCTACTGCCAGGGATAACTCCATAATGA
Source organism: Iris virginica (assembly GCA_025631175.1). Taxonomy (NCBI): domain Eukaryota; kingdom Viridiplantae; phylum Streptophyta; class Magnoliopsida; order Asparagales; family Iridaceae; genus Iris; species Iris virginica. Next base: position 6,321 of record JAOTQG010123211.1, on the reverse strand, counting down.
GCAAACTAAGAAAATGTTACTCCCTCACCTCTTTGAGTTTCCCTGCTATGTCATCAAGGAACTCTGAATCTGGATGTACAACAACCATTTCCCTGAAGTTATGAATGGCAAAGTCATCAGTTTAACATGTTAACAAATCTAACACTGCAATCGGTAACATCTGAAGCCCCAATATTTTTTTATCAAAACGAGAAGGGAAAGATACAAGCACTACCTAAGAGGTGTTTTGATAGGCTTATTGTGACGCTCACGAATATTTCGTGCAAGATCAATGATTGTCATCATTCTGTTGACACTTTTTTCGATACGTTCATCTCTCTGAAGAAACAGCATTACACAGTGAAGGTTTATGAAGAGTGAGAAGACAAGAAAAGTTAAGCTGCCTTATGCGACAACGATGAATTACCTTCCCTTGAACTTCAGGGAAACTGCAATAGTGAATGCTTTCCTCCAATCCGCTGCAAGCTTTTCGCAAATTTTGATAAAGAACCTCTGTGAAGAACGGTGTGAATGGTGCCATTGCTTTACATGATGTAAGAAGCACCTGTAGTCCATAGTCCAAGATTATAGACTTAATCAAGGCAACTAAAACTGCCAACAAAAGATGGTCATTCCATGTCTGAATAGTGAACTACAGTGCTTGCTAAAAGCATACAAGGAGTAAGCCAGACAGAAAAAACTAAAATGCAAGAAAAGCAGACGATGATGGGAAAAGAGAATTAGACTTTTTCAGTCTATCAATATAAATACCTGCATATCTGACATAATGCGCTCAGAAATCAAAATTTCATTTATTGTACTTCAAGGACCAAAGAAACTTAAAGCATATTTAATAGCAACTTGCAAATTTGAGCACTTAATTCAGGAATTAGGAATCTAATTCAGTTCTACAAAGCCATCAACAAGTGTTGAAGAGTCAGGCCACAGTGTATTAATGGTTCAGCTACTTCAAGTATCCAGTTTATGCGCATTAAGATTGATGTACAAGATCACATTGATAACTTCTTGTCCCCTTATTCTATAGTCAGGTTACTGAAAGAAATAGGTGTCTATTTTAATAAGGTATTCCCTCCCTAAAGTAAAAGACACTTGATTCGGGTGCATCCCTGATTTGAGCCTTGGGCAGCCTGTTCTCAACTTGCAAGGCATGTTCAATGAAGAATCCATAGTTATTAAAGGCGTAAGGCGCACCAAGGCACAAAAGGTGTGCCCGGGGCCTAGGCGCAAGGCGGGCCCGCGCCCGAGTGACTAATTTAAAATATAAATATATTCTAATATGCTCAATTATATTAAAATTATAGGTTTTATAAAAAAAAATAGATATAAATTATAGGTCTCTCTCTCTCTCTCTCTCTCTCTGTTCTTTTTAGGTCAAAACTGGGCCTAGCGCCTACGCGCACCTAGGCCCAAAAGCTGCGCCCGCCTGAACCTAGCACCTAGGCATGCCTTTAATAACTATGGAAGAATCAAGCTACATGGTGTGGATTCATGCGGAGGATTTTGTACGTCATATGTTTATCAATCCGCTTATCATTTTGCACAGGATTGTCTCTGAGGGTATGAGAAATAAAACGAGATAGTCTGCCTGACATTGCCCTTGCAATTAGAAAAGACAGTTGTTAACACCAGTTCTCAATATAAGATCCATACAGCGGAGAGGCCCCATGACCTGATGTTTTCTGTGACTATCATCATATTCTACGAATGCAATGATGGAATTTCTCAACACTTCCTCACTTCCATACAGTAGAAAAAGATATGAATACAATACAATTACCATCACAACACTCTAACCATTATCTTACATATTAGGAATGTTGCTGTCAATATGATACATGCATCCTAGGCATTTAATCTGGATAACAGTTCAATTAGATTCTATGAATGCTTAAAATCTGCGATTACTTCCCAAGTTCCACACAGTACAAAACTTCTAACAGATGCATGAATACCCCCAAGACTGACCATTAACAGCATCCCCTTCTAAAATCTACAATAGGCAAAAGTAGTACATCCTTGTACTGTTAGCATAACTTTAACATATGGCTTTTTGCACGGATATCCTATAAAGAACAAAACGCTTGACTGGAACAAATGAGTACAACAGGGAAAGAAAGTTCAACGATAACTGAACAAAAAATCTTGAGGACAAATGAGCCATTGTCAAATCAAACTCAAGAAAGTAAGGTGCCACAAAACATGAGTGCGAGCATCTGAAATAGGATACAATAAAAGCTATATGCCTGTTAAGTATTACCAACAGAAATAAGTAAGCTATAGGAGAGGTATAAAGAACAAAACGTACATGGTAAAGAGTTGAAAGTGCAGTTCTGCAGTCCTCCTCTTCTGCACGGCCTTTCAATCTCTTACGGTTGAATCGCACATATATATTCGTTAAATTGTCAATAAATTTCAGAAGATAAGGAACCACCTGGACACATAAAAACATACATTTAAAAGACTAAGCATTGGAGGTGTAAATGAATGGTCTCAATTTACATTGAGTGATGGAAATGAGTATAATAGTACGACAATCGTATTCATCAAACATCATCTGAAGGAATTACAGTTCTAGAACAAGACATAAATGACTAGTTTCTATTACTATGTTCCCTCATAAATTTGCAGCTAGAAGCCCACTAATAAACATGTACAACTTTGCCCATTTTGACATCTTTCCATAGCACACAGAAAAGGAATTAACCCCTACGCATAATCAATTCAATTTTTTTCCCTAGAGTCTTCTATGCATTGAGTAGTGCGTCAACATGGAGGACCTTTCCCCATTGCCTCTTCGTGGTAGCCCCTATGTATTTCCTTTCTTTCAAGTAATGAGAATCGCTCTATTGCCTAGTATCCTTTGATGCTAATCTTCTTATGAATTAACTAAAGACCAAAACATGATGATTCGTTGTTAATTAAGATTCATTTTAAAGATAAATGGACCCCCAAAAGATGATTAATTAATAAAATCAAGTAAAATAAGCAAGGTACCTCGGCAAGGATCATGTTCTACGAGTTGAGAGGAAGCGATCTGTGGGGCTGAATCTTGGCAACAAGAAGCAAGAATCAACACATAAGAAGTTCAAGAAAGTCAAAGAAAAGAAAACGCCAAAGACGTCAAAATCAAGAGTAAGAATGTAGGGGCTATTGTCACATTGTGGCTGTTTTGTCAAAAGAGAGTGAGGCTTGATAACCCAAATTTGTAAATTGCTGCGAGAGGATGAGAAAACTCAGTAGGTTGAGATGCGAACCTAGGCAAAAGTTAGAGCAATGCACCAAAAAGAGCTGCCTGGGTTGAAACCCTAATGGGCGGCCTAGCAAAAAGATCGGACATGCATAGTAAATGAGAACGCAGAAAAGGTGAGGAGAGAAAATCTCATCGGCTCTTGAACAATCATTTCAACCAACCAAGTCCACTTCTCTTATGCAATACACCAAGTTGTAGTAGCCAAGATCTAAGCAAACATATCTCAAGAAGCAAGTCAATCGATCATCTCCAAGAGGAAGGCAAACAACAATTCAAGAATCTCACATCAATGCAAACTAACCGAGGAACGTAGGCAACCCTTTGGTCCGGTCTCATCAATAAAGCAAAGGCAGGAAAAGTCCATCTCAACCACAAAGTGAAGGAGATTTAGTCCATTAGCATGTCATTAGGCAGCTTTCTCATTACAACTCGCTCGGCCAAAGTGCAATCCGAGGTTAAATGCTTGCTAAGCTTCCTAAAACATCAAAAGACATCAACATATAAAGATCAAACGTGGGCAAGTTTAAGTGATTAGAAGATGCTCAGAAATAGTGTCAAACTAAAGAGTCTACTTTTCAAGTCTCGAGTATTTTCTGGTTCAAAGGTTCTCGTAAAGGTGCACTCAACACTAAGGGCTTTTCCTTGAATGTCAAACACTTCAATCTCTTATTTCACTAAAATCATTCTCCTTGTTGGTCATAGCATCATCTTTCCTCAATAGTCACCTTATGGTTGCAAGGAGGCACCAAGCAAGAGGTTTTATCTCAATATCGACTCGATTCGTGATCTTCGAATGAAAATAAATGAGAGAATGTGAGCGAAAAACAAAAGAGAAGCCCTCTAGTTTGAAAACCCGAAAGGTAGCCCAGGCAAAAGAAATGGTGTGCACAAAAGAACAAATAAAAAGAGAGAGAATCAAAAGGTGGGACCTTTCATTGGCCAATTAATGCAATGGAAAGGCTTGAGCTTGCTATCAAAAAAGGAATTTGGATATCGACACTAGAGTCACAATAGACCAAGATCTCATTGTTCTCTCTCCCAAAAGAAAATCATTAAGTTCTCCTAACACTTCACCAACAGAATTATACCCTGTAATGCCTACATCTCCACAAAAGTTTATTAACTTGACTTGTCAAAGATGCTTTATGTGTGCTATAAAAAAAAGAGCGATAGATCCCATTAGAGTTATAGCATGCTTGCATGTTTATTTATTGCATACTTGTAGGCCATAAAGCAACGATAAAGATTCAAAGACATAAGTTCAATTCAATGGCCTTGAGGGATTGCAAATTGATCTCTACCGACAATCCAAGTACCATAAGACTCAAAAGAGAAGGCAATAGAAAGGCAAAGTTCATACAAAATGAAAAATCTTCCACATTGATGCATCTCGCATGAAAGAAGTCATCTGACTTGAGAGAGATATACCTCCACAATCACCCCAGCAAAATTGCAAGGACAACATAATAGCATATACTCCATTTTCTTAGCATAAGCATAAAATCATAATTATTTAATTATCTGTCTCTACCACATCGATAAGAAAAAACTTTTCTTTTGCACAAGAATCTCTATTTAAGTACATGTCATTATGCAATGATTGTGTTTTACCATGCCTAGTCTATAAGACGTGGGGAGTTTGACGACTCGCCTTATGTTCCAACCTCTACAATGATTGAGTGTTACCATGCTTGGTATGCAAGTCATAGGGAGTTGGCGACGAGCCTCTATGGTCCGACCTCTGAAATGATTTTGTGCTACCGTGCTTGGCCAATAGCGCATGGTGAGTTTGGCGACTGGCCTTTAAGCTCCGACCTTTGCAATGATTGAGTGATACCGGGCGAGGCATGGGGAGTTTGGCGACTATCGTTTATGCTTCGACCTCTCCAATGTTTGATGTTTGTGTGTTATCGTGCTTGTTGTGTAAGGCATTTTGAGTTTGGTTACCGACCTTTATCCTGTGACCTCTACAATGTATGTGTTCCCGTGCTTGGTCCGTAAGGCATACGGAGTTGGGCGACCGCCCTTTATGCTCCGACCTTTGCAATAATTTTGAGTTATCGTGCATGGTCCGTAAGGCACGGGGAGTTGACGACCGGTCATTATGCTTCGACCCTATCTTTAGCATAACTAGTTGTTAAACTACGTTGGTCTTATTCCAAAACATGGGATACGTAGGAAGCCCTATGTTCGACCAACGCTTTACAGTGACAATCACGTGTTGCCGAACTACGAGTGGACTGATTTCACAAGAGAAATACGTAGGAGGCTTTTACGGCCAGACCGCACTGGTCGTCGACGTTACTTGATCGATACCTAAGTGTCGTCGCTGAGATTCTCTATACACACCCCATTTCTGTACACTTGATTTTGCATTTGGTTATATTTCCCTCGATTGCTGCATTATTTTTGCACGTAGTTCTGTGGTGAGCAGCTCATATTGCATGTTATCTTGCTTTAGTCACATTTGAAAGGGTACATAAATTGGAGATATTATTTAGGCCACCACATGTTAGGTGTTAGTGTCACAAACACTTCACAAGTATTCTACATGTGTTTGTAGATAGTGGTATCTTCGGGTTACAAGTAACCTCCTTAAAATGGAATAGGTTGGTATTTACCCATATTCTTGATTAGAAGTTGTACCGGCCAAGGAGTCAAGCCAAAGGGTGAAGGAAAATAAGAGCATGGCATAGGAGTAAAAGGCCAAAAGAAAAGAAAGAAACCCGGTTAAAGAAGACAAAGAAGACAAAAAAAGGAGTTCGTCGTCCGCCGACCGTAACGGCGTGGTGTATCCCGTAACGGCGTCCGAGCCGTGAAAGGACTTGTAGCTTTTCTCTTCATCCAAAATTAGACCATTTACGAGTATTTGAGACATTTGAGGGACTAGATATTATTGGGGAACAACCGTCAGGTGAATCAAAGTCATTGAATTCAAATTCTCAAGCTATCATATCGTCGTTGATATGGAGTATAAACACCAACTTACTCTCAATTCAAAGGGAGATTGATTCCATTTACTCTACAACTCTCAAACCTCTCTCTCTCTCTCTCTCTCTCTCTCTCTCTCT
>JAOTQG010123200.1:0-10490 GCA_025631175.1 Iris virginica | reverse complement strand
GAGAGAGAGAGAGAGAGAGAGAGAGAATAAGAAAAAAGACGCATGCTTAATTATGTGCGGGTGACATGTAGGCATCGAAGAATCTTCTGAGTGTCTGACCAAGACAATCGGGGAGAGAGAGAGAGAGGTTGTATGGGGTTAGTCAATAGAGTAATGTATGAAAAGCAAGTATGGGGTTAGTCAATAGTGTGTGGGTGTGGGTGAAAGTAGGTGTCATATACACACATAAGGAGATGCAAGTGAGGAGGGAAGGGGAGGGGTATAACGGAAAAAACCGGGCAAAAAAGAGAAGGGATAAAAAGTAAATGGAAAAAAAAAAGGGGAGAAGTTGAAAAGAGCAAGCAAGGGAGGGAGGGACCAGCAGCAATTAAAGAAAAAAGATCATTTCTAGCTATGTGCAATCCTCATCATAATTTCCCCCACTACGTACCTTATAAGGGGTGGGTGGTGCCTGGTGGGGGTATATTCTTCTTCTACTTCTTGGTGTTGCGCGCGCTTGCTAGTAATTTTGTATGTAGCTAGGTTGGTCACTCAGCTCATCTCCCGGCCCTAGATGTCCCCATCCATATATATTGTCTCTGCTCTATACGTGTGCTGTCACGCGCGTACCGCTCAATCCAATATTAACTGATCAAGATGCAACACACACACACGCACACACATACATATATGACCTTGATATGACTGGTGTCCGGAGGGTTTGACACACAAGATCAACAATTAGGACATCCGGTTGGTGGTTCCATCTCTGGAGCCCAAACTAGACTTGATTATGATCATCAGATTCTATTAATATAAATTATATCGATCGATCTGTCACCTGATCATCGCTTGCCTTTGGGAGTGTAATTTGATATGCAAGATCAGCGTGTGGTCCCCGTGTATCTGTACATCATGACCATGCATGTGTATCAAGTGCATGCATGCATACATACATCAGGAGAGACAGACATGGACATGAGCAGCAGTGCCAGTGCCAGTGTTGGTTTAGATATATAGTCGTGAAAAAGAATTGGTAATTGGTAGCTTCTCTTGAATCATCAAAAAGAAACCGCGCGCTTTTATTTATGAATTATGTTATAAGTTGCAATTATATATAAAGCAAATATTCCCTTTTCTCTTATCTGCTCACTACTCTCAACTCATAATTTGATCCTCACACAAAAAAAGTCACTCTTACCCTTTTTCACATTGGAGGAGGAGGAGGAGGAGGAGTTGTAGTAGTAATAAAGAAAGAGAGATGAGCTGAGAGGGGAAAACAATAAAGTTTCTTTCTTTCTTTCCTGTTTTCCTTTTTTCTTTTCACAAAAGAAAATTATATAAATAAACAAAAGAGTTAGGTAGCAATTAATGAACCATCATCATGGCAATGATCATCTCCATAATCATTATATGATTATATAGCATGATGATCTCCACTATAGATTTTCTTACTTCAATACAAAATAACCGAAAAGAGAGAGAGAGAGAGAAATATATCAGTTGTACACGCAAAAGCGATATCTTCGAATATAAATTTTCTATCTCAAATGATTCACATAGTTTTTAAAAGGGACACGTATTCTAAATTAACTAACATGTTAGAGTTCAAAATTTTAAAATCATTTTTTAAACGGTTGAAGATAGAGTTTTAGAAAGATGAGATAAAAAATAAGACACCATTTAGGACAAAAGATCTGAACTGATGGATTATGTGGTGCCGCCTTTTTCCTCTCTAACAAACTGTATTCTAAAAAAAGCCACCTAAATAAATAAATATGTTCCGATTTAACCAAAAAGTCTGACGAAATTGATAACCAGCATATTATTTGCCAAAATATAGCTGCAGGCAGGCAGATGATCATCGGCTCTAGCTAGCAGCATCAGATTGTGGAAGCTGCTTCATATGATTTGCAAGAAATCTCCAACATCGAGCCCTTCCTTTAATTGTACATTTTTTTTGTGTTCTTTACAAGAGAAAAAGCTGTCTTGATGCAAGTCGTGGTGGTCTTTCATTATAAGTTGATGATCGACCATAGTAGTATTGTATCCATCAAGTAGAGGAGCCTTGCCCTCTCTCTTTCCCAAGAGTGACATGGCATCCTTTGAATCAGTTGAAAGTTCTCTCAGTCAGTGCGTGTGTGTGTGTGGGTGAAATTAATGCTTTCTAAAGTTGACGGAAATTCCAAAACTTTGTACACAAAATTTATTTGGTTTTTCTTCTACCACGGGACAGAGTATGCAGTAGTCAGTGTTATGGTTTTTCTTCTACCACGGGACACAGTATGCAGTAGTCAGTGTTACAGTGTAGTTGGGTTGGTGCCAACTTGGTAATGTTCTATTGTCAGTTGACATTTGCATCAAAGATATATACATATGTAAGCGGCTCAAATGATAACCTAAATATCGTATGAATCAATATCGATCGTTGAATTCTTGAACACAGTAAAAATTTTCGATACTGTATCGGTGAATTTTTTAACACGGTAAAATTTTTCGATATTGTGTCGATGATTCCTATAATTCTTACGATATTTAGGTTCCTATTCAAATGAATCATATATAGATACCTTAGGAGGAGGAGGAATCTCATTATTATACACATAACAACATAGGTAAACAGTTAGCCTACTTTTTCTTCTTGGCTCCCTCATTGTTTGGGAATTTCGTTATAGCATCAAGTTACCTTTCTTTCCACCACCTTTTCTTTCATTTCCCTTCCTTCCAAGCACCCCCCCCCACCACAGCTGAAAATTTCTTTTGGACGCAACGCAACCCAAACCCAACCATATTGCTGCACCAAAGCTCAGCCCAATGTCAAAAACATATGCTGCTGCTAAAGTAACCTAACGAGCTACGTACTGCACATTGATTGAAAGCAAGCAAACATATACATGTTTTTATTTTAGGCCATCTACTCCACGAGTTGCTCTGGTTTTGACAGAATTTCAGAAACAATGTTTCGTCAATTTCAAGGAACAAACTCGCAAAAACATGCGATCAACCCCCCACCATTTTTGAAGAGGTCCACAGATTCCCCAGACGAGTTGGGATGAGCTTCACTTGCTTCTACAAGACTGAAGAATTTTAAAAATACATGCAACCTCCAAATCAAGTGGGGGACCTAACACGAATACTTCAGCTACTCAAAAATATATTGAAAACAAACTAGTGGGATCTTCAAAGCCAAAAGTAGACTATGTAAAAATCAGTGACTTGGCCTGTTACCCAACCCCACGCCTCCCAAAGGACGAAAAGGCAGTACCGTGGAGTTCAGTTGAGTAAAGAAGAGGAGGTCCATCGAATTGAACATTGAACGATTAAAAACAGCGTAGCTGCACCTGAAGCATATGCACAAAAACCGGTGTATCTCTTACTCAGCAAATGACAATCACCCCTGCAAATCTTGCCAGCAAGGAGAAACAAAACAAAACAAGCACATGATCACACACACAAACTCTTGAAAATAACTCAAAGCTCAACTACTGATGAAGAATCTCCAACTTTGTCCATTCAGCCTCGAAGTCAAACTACAAGCAAACATGCAGGAGCTCCACAAGCAGAAGTTGCTAACTGTAATAAGAATTCCAGTAACTATTTCTGGTTCAGTTTCTCTCATATTACGCATTCTAACTCTTTGTACATTTGTTTTTAATAATAAAATCTCCAGGGTACTGTCCCTGTTTCCCAGTAAGTAAATAAATAAATCTTTACATTTCATTTGGTTTTGAAGAGCAACCAAAGCACATATATGCGTTCTAACAGTTTGAACTTCGAGGACTATCTCAGCATCTATATAGAAAATAATATAACAAAAAGTGTGATTCTTGTTGACATTCACTTTAATGTAAATAAGCATGGAGGATGTAGCACTTTAGGTAAATGTAGATGGTACTGCTGGTTACAATTTTTTCAAAGAGGGAAACTTAGACCTATCCTTTGGTACATGAACAAGCGTGCAACACCACAAGCAAACTACGCATTATGATTTAGGCAATATATAAGGATCAGAACATTGGACAGCACTAAGCAGAAAACTGCGTGGATCCTGTAGTAGAGCTAGCACATTATACAACTGTTCTAAACTATGTTGTGTTATTTAGGCAACAGGTGGTTTACGACATATTTGTTGAAAGGATCATCCAAAAGGGAATTGGTATTAAACTCAATAATACCAGGAGATTAGTAATATACATATACAGGATTCAGACTATCATGCAAATTACCAAAAACAAATGTAGCTTAACCAAGTAGGATTTCATTCAGCCTTGCAAAGTTAATAGTAACAATTACCTTAAAACAACAGAATTGATAAGGACATTCTCTAGGAAGTCCTCGTATATGTAATAAAATAGCATCGATAAACTTCTTAAAAGCTGGAAAAAACAAGAAGAAAGTCAAATACTGCTATTCTGGAGCTCTTCACGCTAACTTATCAAAGTCTGAAAAGGACATGGACATACACAACCTTGGCTGAAATGAATGGGCTGGATAAATAATTCGATCAGTTCAATTGGCTCAAGTCAGAATCATTTGTATCTCAATCACAGATTTTTCATGAAAGGAGGCATCTACCAAAATATGAGAGCAAGAACGAGAAGCCTAGCTTCATGGAATATTTTCTTTTCTCGTGGATGACAAATATCAAGAAAAAAGTCAAATTTCATGGAACGATACCACTATAGGTTGGCTTCGATTCCCTGCTCACTATACCTAGGTGATAGGTCTAAAATACTTACATTCTACAACTATATAATCAGATACCATATGATTAAGAAAAGAGAAAATGTTACTTGTGGAAATGGTGTTCACTCTCTATTGAAAAACATTGAACTACTAAAAGTTTCTCTCATGATAATCTTCTAATATGAAGATTGAAGCAGGCTCGAGGAAGTTGATAATCATGCCAAGGAGGTTACAATAGCTCCAAAACCATGCTGAGAATCAGCAACTGTCTTTTAAATGTTACGACTGCCGACATCCCGCATATGTACCCATGTTGACCCAGAGGTGAAGCCAGGATTTGTTTGAAGCGGTTCAAAACTATTTTAGAGGTAGAAAATTATATGGTAGCATCTGAGGTTGGTGGAATTGAGGGTCAACAACAGAAAATGCAATTTTTCCAAAAAGAAAAGGGGTCATAATAGATAAAAGTCATATATTTAGTTGTGAATATTTTACATTTTTTTTCTAACTATGAAGGTAATAAAATACCATATTTCTGAACCTATGTAAACCCCCTTGGCTCTATGTGGCCTCACCACTGCTTTGATGAAAGACTTTTGTGTAAAGAAACACCAAAACCAGGAGCCTAGTTTAATGGGAAATGCTAACTAACTGCAGCCTAATCAAACTCCGCCCTCGGACAAAAATTCACACCCAAAGCATGTATTTTGACCACTTGCTTCAAAGTATATAATATCATCTTCCTCTAGATAACTCATCATAAGTTGTCGATAGCTATGTAATTTACTACAACCATGGTAAAGTGTGATATACATTGTTGACATCTCGCTAATAGCTTAAACTTTTAGATGAGTTGGCTACTTAACAAACCATGAGTTAATGCTCTTTTTACTATACTATACTATTTGATGATGTCTGTTTTTGTAACATTTCCCAGATTGTTAGGTCCATGTTTTTGTAATTCGGTTTTGATTATAAAAACCAAGTAGTATTCCCCTAAAAATTCATTTGACGTATTTATCAAAGAGTTAAATAAAAAGCAAAGCTCAAGACAAATGTGCAAAGACAGACGAAAAGCTATAACTGTTCAGACTGGAATAAACAGTTATACATCATCAGCATAGTGCAAACAGTTATAAACGATCAAGTCAACTTCAATGTCAAACACGAGCGTTGGACACTGATTCCCAAGAAGATATATAATCTGATTTATTCATTTGAAATGAATAAATCACTCTCTTGTCTTAAACTAAAGACAAAGAGACAAATGCATCTATTTGTTAAAAAGGAATCTTTAGCTAAAAGACAAAATGAAAGATGTCGTTTCCTTTATGGAAACATAACCGTTAGAAGACTTCTCAAGAGATCTCCAGCAATTGCCTATAAATAGCATTCAAGGATTCTCAGCAAACATAGACTGGTATTCATACATTCATAATACAAACACCCAAGTCAAGTGCAGAGAGAAGAAGCTTCTGTTAAAACCTTCGAAGTTCAAGTTCAAAGCAATCTCAATTGATTTGAACAGCTATATAGAAGATCAACAAAGAAGTCTTCATTCAAGCAATCATTTATCTTCATCAGACTTTGAAGAAGTCAACTCAAGAAGCAATCAGAAAACCCTTGCACTAGGATCTCATCCTAAACAAACAGTCTTAGTTAGTGCTGCTAGCTAAGGAAGAGAAGTTTGTAGGAATTTTTTCGTATCCTTGTATTTTGCAGAAATATAGTGGATTATCTTTACGTGTCTAAGGACAGCAAGGAGGTGGATGTAGGATAGGTGTATCTCCGTAACAGCAAAGAAGGAACCCTTTCACAGATCCTCATTTTTTGATATCAACTAATTAGAACACCACGAAAAGCATGTAATATTCAAGTCAATTCAGTGATTGTCTTATAAAGACTTCCTTCTCAAAAATTCAAATAGTTAGAACACACATCAAATGACAATCAAATGTGTAGATCTAACAGCTTTCATCCTCAAAACTTAACCTTTTCTTCTTGGGGTTAAATTCTCAAAACTTTCCGAAGTTCTCATATCCTCAGGAAAACTTGCATAATCACAAGAATTTATGCCATAAGCAAAATCATTGTTCTCCGCAAACCAAAAACCATACCTGCCATGCTTTTAAAAATATCCACTTGGTCAGGCATAAATGTTCTTCACTTATGTTTTCTCTTTGAGTATGAAGCATTCACCAAGAAAAGTCTACCGAAAGTGCATAACAACCTTGTTGGCTTATTTTGATTTGACCAAAATATGCTAATACAGGTTTTGTGATTTCTCTTCATGGATGTAACATTAGTCTCTCTCTTTATATCTACTACTCCCTCCAACCAAAAATGATTTCATATTGAATAGCCAACATAAGACATTATCAAAACATTCATGTCCTCCAACCTCTAAAACAAAAAAAAACTACTCCCTCCTCACTAAATGAGCGTCTTGTTTAGTTTTTGAAAAGTCAACTAATATATTATTAAGATAATTACTTAATATAGATTTATAAAGTTTTAAATTCTAACATTTCATCCTTCTTAAAAATATTAAGTAAACTATCAATAAAAGTTTTGTAACTTCGAGAAACAAGTCAATTCACACAAAACGTTGGCCAAAATTTAGTAAAGTGACCAAAAACAGTCAAAATTGGACACTTATTTTGGACGGAGGGAGTAACATATAAGGTTTTATAAGTATCTATGCAATAATGTTTACTTTGGAATATTAACAATCGAAATGTGCTTTTCATGTTTTAATTATTGAACCGGTAAGAATTGAAGAGAAACCTTTTCTCAGCTTCTCATTTTCTTCTTCTCCTCAAATCCCCACACTGTTTCCCCAAAGAGAGAAATGTCTTCTTTTAATTACCCTTCTTCCCTTCTGTTCAAATTTACAAGTAAACCAAACCATATAGTAAAGATCTATTTTTACAACTCTCTCTCTCTCTCCACTCTTTCTCACAAAACAAACCGAATGAGACGTTGCAAGTCAGATAATCTTCTAGAAAAAGTCCAAACGCACACACATGAGAGAGAGAGAGAGAGAGAGAGAGAGAGAGAGAGAGAGAGAGAGAGAGAGAGAGAACACTTCCAAGCTACACAAAATACTGAAATATCAAAATAGCCTTTCCATTTCTACGTGAGACATTCAAACCCATAATCCCGGGTTATAATCAACTTGAAGCTTCAGGTGAAAATTTGATAATGTAATACAACAAAGATTCTCAATGTACAAAAAAGACAAGATAGTTGCTATAGCCCACAGCTTGATTCCCTACAACTACAGCTCATTGTGAAATTCATAGCATGCAAAAGCACCGACCGAGCCATACCCAATCAAAAATTAATGTTATCGGAGCGCATTGCAAGTAATTGTAGTAAAACCTGACCTGTTCAAGAGGCGGCTTCTCGTCACCTCAGCTAGCCAAACAAATCATCATCACTATCATCTCCAGCTTTGCCCAAACTACTATCATCTTTAGGTAGAGAAGCTTGATTACCATCAGAAGCAACAGAAGAATAAGCCCAAGACAAACCCACTTTTCCAGATAATGATTCACCATAGAGGTCATCATAAATTCCCCCCTTTGGAGGGGCTTTAACCTTGTTTAAGACTTGTTGCAGTTTCTCAGTCACACCTTTATGGGTGAAACTGCCTTCTTTCACTGATGAAAGTTCCTTTCCTTTAGGTATGATTGTGGTTTGTACAAGGGACTCATACTTTCCAACAAGACTACCTTCCTTCACTCCCACTGGACCAGGCTCAGTTTCTACATCTGCGCCATCTGAAATGCCCACAACTTCTACAAGCTCTCCCCCAACTTGATCTCTGAATGCTACTCTTCTCTTCTTAATCCTCTTGGAAGGTCTCTCGGTATTAGTGTCAGTCTCTTTGTCCCCTGATGCACTACCCAAGTCAGCAGATGTGGATACTGAGTCGGGTTTAGTCAGACCGTAACGGTTTAGGAATGTGTTATAAGCCAAAACAGCTTCTTGATCAGAAGGGTCAGGAGGTGGGGGCATGCTAATTTCTGTGGGTAGTGGTGGAGGGAAAAGTGCCGCATTATCCTTTCTCAAAATATAAACTCTTGTTGAAGCAGCAAAGCGCAATGACTGACCCACTTCAAGCTCAACTGGAGAATCCTTGGATAATCTTTCATTCGCAACAAAAGTACCATGCGCAGATCCTAAATCAATTACATATACGCTAGAAGAGAGAAAAATTTAGTCAACCGACTTGATCTAGAAAGTAACTCCACAGCGTCGAGTTAATTCTTAAAAACTATATTAAATTAGAACTAATTATGTCGACATAGATAAGAAGATATTGCAAAAGAACGCCCTAATTAATAAAGGTAAAGATTTACACAGACAATAATTAAAGAGGAAAACTGAACAAAGATCAAACCTTCCATTCTTGTGAGGAACAACAGCAGCATGTTGGCGAGAGACAGATTGGTGATCAAGCACAAAATCACAAGTATGAAACTGCCTCCCAAAGATGTGCCTTCGCTTATCCAGATTGATTCGATCAAGAACCTCACCATCTTTCAAAACATCAAGATAATAAACACCTGGGCGGGGCTCAATAGCCCAATCAGGAGGCTGCCAAGTGGTTTGTCCTCCTCCAACCTGAGTCACATGCTGAGCTGCTGCATCTGCTCCCACATCTGAAACTATGGGTTTCTGAGAATCATTGTTATGGTTCTGAAATTGTGTTTGTTGAGGAGGAACTTGAGATAGGGAAATGGTTTTCGAGATTGCTGGTTGTGCAGTTGGTTTCGGAGCTGAATTTGAAGCTACTGAAAAGGGTTCTACAGTTTGAGCTTTTTTAAAACGATCAAGACCCGCTCTCCCATACATTGTCTAAATGAACCCAGCGTTGGCAATTCAAAGGAGTCCAGGTTTATGGTAAGCACACCACAACCCCAAATGACAGCACTACTCTCCCGCAAAATCCAGCTCCATATACTATAACAATCACATTTGAAAACCCAAGGCAAAAGAATAAACTAGTAAACCTCCCAGTAGATTAACATCATAATAGCTATCGACAGACCAAATATTTAAAATGCAATATGCAAGTAACAACTTCTAGTAGCTTCTTAAAAGTAAAATCCTCAGCAAGTAAACAGCTTTTCAAGATCTTAGCAGCTTTTTAGATTGTATTTATAATGGTATAAATACAATCTAAAAAAGAGTGGCATCAAATCAAATCAAATAAGACGAAAAAAAAAACCACAGACACGTCAGTGAATTCATTCGAAACAAGAAGATAACTAATTTCTCAAAGGGAACAAACCAAACTGAGTAAGAAGGAGATAGCTTCCAAGCAAGGAAATCTTCGACCAACCTCTGTGCCCGAATGACAACCGAAATGGGCGTCGGAGAATTTTGTAGGGTCTCTATAAAGTTGAAGTCTTGGGAGCTTTGCTTCTGAAAATTCTATCAATCGCCGGAGAACTGAGCTAATCGAGAGAGAGAGGGTAAAAGGAAGGAGGGGCGAGTTTAAGAAAGCGCATAATTTAGAAGCCGTTTTGGAATCCTAGTACCCAAATACGCTCTTTTGACATTTTTCCTTTTCATCTTTTGATTAAACAAATTACAAATTCCTTCCTTGTACGAATCGTTTTGTGCAAATTATAAAAGTAAAATTAAGCAGCTGTATTTTTTTCACACAAAAATATTTTGTTTAATTTTTTTATTGGATTTATCGCATTTTAGACGCTAAAGTTTCGGTGAAAAGATCAAAAGGATCCCTCAATTCGAAAAATTGCGTTTAAACCCTAAAGTAATTTTTTGTTGAATAATAGGCTATTTTCAAT